>JARHVA010003996.1:122500-427500 GCA_037957365.1 Torreya grandis
ACTCCTATTCAAGTGTATTTTTAGCCCCAATAGATAGTTCCTTCTAGTTCCTCATACTTCTCTTTTTCAACATAATGTAATAAAATTCAAACCATGACCAATATATCCCTATAGAACCCCATTCAAAGATCATTTAGAAAGGGTTATTAATTATCACTAAGCAAGCAAGAATACAAGAAAAAATACTCGAGTAATCTTCCCTATTCTTTACATATAGCTAACCACCTCAAGCACATTAAATTTAATATTTTTAATCTTCATACACACTATTTCACAAAGTACATCAAGTGAGAGAACTACATATGGCTATATCCCTCTTCGGAGTATTGGTATGTAGGTACCATGCCCACATAAGGGGTGTGGATCCACATTCAATGCATCTTACACACATTAACCCACCATCGTCCTCAAATTTTTTCAAATCATGATGGACTCTAAGGTTTGAATACTAAATCAGCTCTATATAGAGTTCTACAGACATCTAATAGTTGAAACTTCATAGGCAAGGTTAGATAGAGATAATGAATAAAACCTAAAAAGTTTGAGTCTCCTAAACAATAATATAAGAAGTAGAATACAAAATTAGTTCCACTAGAATCCTATTTTGGCACTCCTATCTAATCATAAAATGAAGGATAAATCATGATTTATGATAGTGTCCTAGTTCTACACAGTAAATTTTAGACTCTATCTCAATCGTCTCAGTTCGTTTCTATCTAAGTCTTATTTTATATCCCTTGTTATTATTTTTAGAAATATTCAAATTAAAAAAATCAATAGCTTAATTATTGCATATTTATTTACTAATTTACTACTTAAACTTTTTAACTAAATTAGGAATAAGAATCCAATATTCCCAAAATTGTTAAATCATTTGGTGAATTTGACTTACATTGTTTGTGCATAAAAACCATAGAAACCCTAGGGTAAATTTCTTACTAATTTTTCCTATATTTTTTTTATTTTTACCTGCATAATAAAATCATAAATTAGTATTAAATTATAAAATTTTGTAGTAATTTTAAAATAATTTTCTTTCAAACCCTAGTTGCCCATACTAGGTCCTAGTATTTTTCCAGTAATTTTCTAATTTTTTACTAGTATATTAAAATAAAAAATTTACCTTAAAATTCAAAATTTGATAGTAATTTTCAAAAATATTTATTTTTAAAAACCCTAGTTGTATCTACTAGATCTCTGTAAATCACCATTTTTCCAAAAAAATCTTGATCTCTTACTTGCATATTTCACTTAGAAATTCACTTTAAATTTCAAAATTTCATAGTAATTTTCAAAATAATCATCTTTGAAACCTTAGTTTTATATACTAAGTTCCATTGCTTCTCGAGGTATCACCTTACATGTTTGTGAGCTTCATATCCTTTTTATGCATATTCTAGTTTCTTGTTTAGATTATATTTGTTTAATCTTTTCTACTATTATCCATGTTTTTTTCCTTATGCCACATAAGCCCCTTTAATATCTTCTTTGAAGATGAAGTTCAATATTTAGTGGCAACCCTCCTAAATTCATCTAAATTCCTTCAACTCGACCATATACCATGGATAAACAACTGGCTTAGACTCATACTATAGATACTACACATCTAGATTACACTATTTCAATGAGGATAATTTTGATTATGAGAAATATGAGAATAATAATGATGATAAGAACATCGATGTTCATGATCCATCACATCAGATTCTTGATCAAATTCTATCAATTATTAATAATGAAGTTGTCATCAACAAAGATTTGATACTACAAAGTTTTCAAGAAAGACTTAGGGACCAGCCCTAAGATCTTACTATTATTTTAAAATCTATCATAGAAATCAAAAAGGCTAAATAAGTTGAGTTTTCCATTCCTTCAGGGAAACTAGTTGCAAATGACACTATGAGGGAAACTATGTCTCAACAACCCCTATAGCAACCAAACCTACCTCTATGCCACAAGCTACAACTAGTACATCTTACTCTCCTAATGTGGTAACCCTTATGCAAGAGATAAGATATCTTCAATCCAAGGTGCTACATCTTGAGCACAGTACCTCTAGACCTACACAAGCTTTGGATTCTTTTGCTTTACTCCATACACCATTGGTATGTCACACTACTTCTTCACCCTTGCCATAAGGTTTTGTTCAACCCAAGCTTACTATATATGATGGAAAGGGTGATCCAAAGACACATTTGAGATATATTCATGTAGCATGTTTGGACTATGTACCAAATGGCTAACTACTTACCAAGCTATTTTCATGGAACTTAAAAGATTATGATTTATAATGGTTCTACAGTCTACTAAATCAGTCAATCAATGTATTCAATCTTTTAGCTAACATGTTCTTAGCTCAGCTTAGCATTAACATTAGTGATAAGGTTTCATATGCCCAAGTTAAACAATAGAAATAAAGTTCAAATGAGAATCTCAGATTATGTTCTTTGATACAAGACTATTTTGAATAAGATGACTATCCCATGGCCAATCAAGAGTTACAAGATCTCTTTAAATAAAGTCTCTTACTAGCTTTACATGAATCAGTTATGTTCAAAAGATTCTCTTCCTTCACTAAATTGTGTCACACACTAAAGCAAAGAGAAGTAAAATTAATTTCAATTAGCAAACTCAAGTACATAAGTATCTCATAAACAACAAGCAAGAGTAACAAAGAAGTCCCATACAAAGTCAAGGTTAATGATAGGAAGACTCAAAATCAACCAATAGTTAGTGTAGCTTTCGATCCCCCTCAATGTGTGTTTTTATCAGCACCTCGATGAACCTTTACCATTATACTAGTTTCTCCAACTAGAGTTTTACAATAGCTATTGGAATGCAACATCATATCTCTCCCTCTTATTCAATAAGTTGAACTAACAAAGCCTCTTTTATGGGGATATGATCACTATTCTTTTAATGAGTTTCACAGGGCACCAAGCCATACAAAAAATAGATGTATTAATTTGAGACACAAGATATAAGATTTGATAGATGGCAATCATATTGATTTTGGAACTTTAGTTGAGCCTCCACAAGAAAATCAAACACAAGATAAAGCTTTGAAAATATTCATAGATCCCTTTTTGTAACATTCTAAACAAGAGATAGGGGACACATAAGGGGTTCACCATGCATATCATGTATATCTAACACTAGATACATATAGGACAACTTTAGTTGAGACACATCCTTTGAATAAAATAATTAGTGTATACAATTCTAGAGTTCTAACTAGACCTTCCATCTCCTTCTTAGAGCAAGAAATCATCGAGGATGATTTGGATTATCATACACTCTTTATCAGAGCTTACATTCATAATCATCCTATTCATAGTGTTCTCATAGATAATGGATCTAGTGTGAACATGTGCACTATGAAATTATTTTAGTATTTAGGATATTCAGAGAAGGATATTACCTCGATGGACATAGTTATTAGTAGATTTAGTGGGCACATGTAGAGTTCATTGGGTGAGATTATACTTCCTCTACAATTTTATCCAACACACATGGTGACACCATTTACTATTGTTCTTAGTGGAGTTTTCAATATGTTACTTGGTTGACTATGGATTTATAAACTTCAAGAAGTACCTTATATAGTTCATAGATACATGAAATCAATCATTCTAATTGGGTTGTTACAGTTCGTGGAGTTTCATATGAGTTATCACTTCCCACTTCAAAGCCATATACTATTCCATAATCACCAATTTCATTTTTACCACTAGTTATAATTCCTCCTTCAGTTCTAATTCAGACATAGTTAAGGCATCTATCACCAGCATAGAGATTTCATACACCGCCATAGCTTCAATATTCTAGATAGCTTCTAACTATAGTGTTCACACTCAAGGTAGCATTATTGAGATCACATATGTCTACACATAGAACACATGTTTAGAGAGCTTCTCTTACCACCAGATGGGTCCCTAAGATCCCTACAGTTGCATCCACTTCTTAGAGATATAGGAGGACCCCATAGTTAGTTTCTACTTTAGAGATTTTAGATCATTTACAACACATACGGCTTTCAAAGCCACAGTCTTAGAATTTATATCATGTTTCATGATCATGTACGATTCCTCTCCTTGATACAAGAAACCATGATAGGGAGTCTCCCATGAGACTCACTGGTTAATATCATCTCTTCAATTTTTTGTACATAGTCTTCCTAATGATTTATTGTACATAGTTTATATCAAAAATACCAAAAAAATTCAAATATTTCAAAATAAAAAACATGTAACTAATCCAAAAACATGAAAAACATTTTGATTGTATGCATTATCCATGTTTTACATTAATACTACAATGTTAGACTTGCATTTGTTATTCTATGTTATCGTTTGTTGATTTATCTACATTACCATGCTTCACTTGATCTTCTTTGTGTGTGTAGTGACATCCAGATCCTTGATTGCTTCACTCTACCCATGGAGGGGGCATACTACGTCTACATTAGAGACACACATCGATATACATACCCACTAAAGGCATCTTATACATGACTACACCATCTAGGTTATGTAATTCCTACACCACACACTCTAGTTATCATGTTGATGTACATTACTTACTATGATTACACATATTACTCTATCAACATTCCACTAGTATATAACACTTTTGTATTTCTTAGCATATACCTAGTCTTTTACTACATGTCTTGCATACTTTCAATTTTTTGCTTTGGTTCATTAGATATAATTATATTTATAGTTTTTACATTATTTCCTTTTTTTCTTTGTGTAGCTATAAATGATTCCATTTATTAGTTCCAATTTTATCTCCTATATGTGTGTTAGGACATTTGCCAATGTCTTTTTCTTCTATTCTTGTGTGCACCTTAGGACATTTGCCAATGTCCTTTTCTTGTAATCTTCTATGTGCCTATGGCCCTTGTGCCAAACTTTATTTTTTAAATTATATGTATATGTGGCATTTTAACATGCCTTATATGCTTTATTTTTAGTTTGAGTGACATGTGCCCATGTCCCTTATTTGGTTGGCTCCTTAACCACTCTTATATGTTTCTTGCTTCTTGCCTTGTATTCTTGTTGCTTGATTGATTTTCATTTTTTTTGTAATGACATGATCCACATCATGTATTATATTGCTTTCTTGGATGCCATGATGGACATAATACTTCATCTCTTCATGAAAACTAAAAACTAACAACTAAAAACTGAAAACTAACTAGACTTTTAATTTTAATTCAGTACATTACACATGCTATTACATTGTTATATCTATCTAGGCATACCCCTATTGATATAACAATCTCTCATTATAAACCATGCTATATCTTGAGATATCTTTTCAATTATCATTGTTATATCATGTATCTTTGTACAATAACACACTTGCAAGGCTCTTTCTTCTAAGGGTAGTCATTACAGGGTCTTCATTCCTTATCTAAAAAGAGGGGGCAACAAATAAGGGTATTTTCATAGAGATTAGAGATCCTAATGGTAAAAAAATCAACTTTAAAAACACCCAAAATAGTAACCAGACATCAAACTAGATAGAACAGACTAGGCAGATAGTAAAAATGTTAGAATAGTCATCAAATTTAGCCTAAGACAGTAGTACCAAAATTGGACTACAACACTAGGATCTCTAGTGTCTATTTTTGATGCTCTTATCCAAAAAATAGAAAAACTAGACTTTTCATAAGCAAGAAAAAAGTAGGTCTAACTACAATTTTGCAAGTCAAACTAGTTTAGAATCAGTAGTTTTTAGTCCATTTTTGCTCAAAGAATCCATATATAGGGGGAATCATGCATGGAATGATGGCTCTCACTTCTAGTTTTAATATGGTAGTTGGTATAAATTCTAGATCAAAATCCATGTTTCAGACACCAATGATTGGGGTAATGTGTATGGCACATTTATTTTCTTTTCTTTTTGAGTTTAGTACATTACCCAAGCATTCTCATCAGTTTTATGCCTTATTCCATTTATAACTGGTTGGCATCATTTTGAATTGGATTTTATACAAGCCTAACCTCCACATTTTAGAGTGGATTTCATACAAGACTAATCTCCACCTTTCAGAGTGGCCAATAGTGTCTTAGTTTCTAGCATACATTTAACTATCCATACCAACATTGTTAGATCATAGTACATTCATGGGTTTTAAGAGCCATCTTATACAGCACACATCCATACCAATATCAGCTCATAGCTTCACTTCATGGGGAAATGATGGAGCCAAAAGACTAGCTAGCCTTTGTATTCTAGAGCCACCTATTTAGAGGGATTAGACACATAGTCCAAACATTGATCAACACATATATGACCACCTAGCTTCACTTAGTAAGCAATGATGGAGCCAAAGGGATAGACTTTGCATTATTGAGCCACTTCTAAGGAATTGAGCACTTAGATCTGTTCATGGTATTACTCTTAGTCAGCACACATCTAACATCACTCAACATCATAATAGGTTTTGTATTGGTCTGCATACCCAATGAGGTGTATTCACTCCTTTCTCTTTCTATCTCTCTTACCTAGATTTGTATGTTGTTATTTTAGATATAGCATATCTAGTAAGAATTGATCTACTCTATATTTTATCTTATCAATTCACACATCGTTATTTTCTCTCTACACACATCTACTATCACACAACTTCATGAGCTTCACCCTTGTAGGTGAGTTTAGGTACACTTTCTATTTTTCCTTTATCCTAGTATTTCACTTCGTTGTATCATTAGAATAAAGGAGGAGAAATTATAGTCATATAAAATATAAAAATTGGTAACTTGAGTGTGGCTAATGACACCCAAACCATAGGTCCCTCTTACTTGCTTTCATGACCCCCATAAACATCTTTTCACTAATTCTTAGTCATTCGTATCCTTTCAGACCTAATTCTAGCTCAACCAGACTACTCTTTACATGACAAATCCATGCCCTTAGGCCCCGTTAGCTAAGGATAATAGCATCCAACTTAGACTACCATGCTAGTGCCACTAGTGTCCTACTTTGGTGCTCTTATCCAAGTGCATTTTTATCCCCAATATATAGTTTCTTCTAGTTCCTCATCCTTCTCCTTGTCGGCCTAATGTGAGTACATTCAACACATGACAAATATATCCCTATAAAAGCCCATTCAAAGATAATTTGGAGAGGGTTGAAAATTATCACTAAGAAATCAAGAATACAAGTATGACTACTTAGGAAATCTTCCCTATTCTCTACATATAACAAGCCAATACACTTACAAGCTTATCCAAATCCTTACACCAATCCCTAGCCACATCAAGCACATTGAGTTTAGCATTTTGAATCTTCATACACAATATTGCACAAAGCACATCAAGTGGGAAAACTACATATGGCTTGCTCTCTCTTTAGAATATTGGTGTGTAGGTAGCATACCCACACAAGGGGTGTGGATCCATGTTTAGTGCATATTATACACACTAACCGCCACCCCCCCCCCCCACTTCCTCCAATTTTGTCAAATAATGATGGAGTATAGGGTTTGAAGACTAAATCAGCTCTACAAAGAGTTTTTTAGACATTCATTAGTCAAAAATTCATAGGAAAAGTCACACAGACATAATGAATAAAACCCAAAAAGCTTAGGCCTCTTGGACAACAATGGTAAAAGTGGATTATAGTACTAGTGCCACTAGTGTCTTGTTTTTGGTGCTCTTATCCAATCATAAAATGAAGGCCAAATCCTGATTGGGGATAGAGTCCCAGTCCTACATAGTAAATTTTAGACTTTGTCTCAGTTATGTTAGTCAATTTCTAGCTAAGTCTTATTTTCTATCCCTTATTACTATTTTTAGAAATATACAAATTATAGTCAAATTATATAAATTAGTAGCTTAATTATTGAATATTTATTTAATAATTTTACTACTTAGGCCCTTTAACTAAATTAGGAATAAGACTCTAATATTCCCAAAATTGTTAAATTAGTACGCATGAGTTATGCCAAGTCTATCAAGATCATTGAATCTCAAACCTGTAACCCAAATGTAAAGATAATCTTTCTAATCTCATATAATTAAAATGATGTAACCATATCAACTCATAATAATAAAGTAGTTCCAATTATATCGAGAGTGATAAATCATGATTTCACTACTCAAGGGATTCCACTGCTATAATAGATAAAATCTCAATCAGTGCATCTTGGTAAGGGCAATGCATGCATATTGGTATAACTAAATAGTGTATCTATAATTTTGGTGCATGCATCTCAAGCTAAATTATATGTCAAAATTTAATCTCTGCTCTATAAAATGTATATTAAAAGTGTCAAATTTTTGAAAAAATCTACCTCAAGTCTATGAAAATTATTTCCAAATACATATAATTTTGTTAAAAGTGTATGTATGAATCATGTAAAATGTATCAAATTATGCCAATTCTTCCAACTGTATGTATGTGGACTCATGTCTCTATGACATGACCCTATTAATATACTCCCCCCCACACTTTTAGGTGAGTATAATGAAATGTGATAGTCATCATATCTCAAAAAGATAATATAACCATGATATATCTGTATGAATCATGTAGTGATATCATGTCTAAAAATATGTATCAATGAAGCTCATAGTATATAATAAAATAAGATTTGAGATAAATGATGTGGATAATGGAAATGTATTGAAGAAACAAGATTAAAAAAATCAATCACACACAAGATCACTCAATGTCACTCCAACAGAGATCTAAGATATCAAAAACAAGAGGTATGTTTAAATTTTGCACACTCAAAAGGGAGGACATGTTCAAATTTCCACACACCAAATAAATAATCACCACTTGGGGCACTAGGACAAAAAACAAGGAGCATGTTCAAATTTTCTAAAATCAATGGAAATGTATTGAAGAAATAAGATTAAAAAAATCAATCACACACAAGATCACTCAATGTCACTCCAATAGAGATCTAAGATATCAAAAATAAGAGGCATGTTTAAATTCTGCACACTCAAAAGGGAGGACATGTTCAAATTTCCACACACCAAATAAATAATCACCACTTGGGGCACTAAGGACAAAAAAAAAGGAGCATGTTCAAATTTTCTAAAATCAATACAAAGAATTAAACTCAAGTAGGCCATGTGATATGATGAAATAAGTGAAATATAAGTAACTAGCATAAGCATATCATACTAATTCTTGCATACATGTATTAGCAAAATGTCATGTAGAATAACATATAAAGTATATTTTTTAATATAGTAAAATTAGTGTAGGAATGTGTAAGAATTAATATATAAACTCGACGTGATAATTTAAAGTGATCATAAAATAGTATAACATGTATTAATTGTGATCAATATAAGCAAGATGCCCTCAACATAGTGTATCACACAAGTACAAGAAAGGTCTAAAATTTGCATGATCATGTATCATGGATTTATTGTATGTATGTATCACACTCAAGTACCCATGAAAAATGTGTATAAATAAATTATATGATATCTACTAACATAAATTAAACAACATATGCAAAATATAGTAAACATGAGAAATGCTAATTTATTTATTTGCCAGTTTTTGTATTTTCTTGATTATTTATTTATTTTTAAAATTTTAAATTTTTGAAAAGGGAGGGATCTATGATTATCCCATCTAAGGGATGATTATTATATACATATAATATTTTAAAACTTTTATCAATTACTAACACTTTGTATCTTGCAGGAACCCATCAAGTCTCAATCTCAATTAGTGCACACCTTAAGGGGTGTACCTCGAAAGGGTTGGGTAGACCATTGGTGATTCGTAGGATTGTCATCCATTTTTACACATGTTATTTACACACTTGTCTCCTAAAAACTTTATCCTTAAGCTTGATATTCTCTATTTCACCCTCCTCCAATGATTTACCACTTTCATTTACCTTTTCCTAACCTAAATCTCCTTTTGGTAGTTTTATAACTACATTAGCAGTGTCGACCCTATATTGTTTATCATTATCCCATAGTGATAGCATAGTTCATTTTCACCATACGTTAAAAAATACTAAGTGTTGACAACTGGAGATTGCACCTGGTGGCAGGCAAATAGGTTCCTACCTTCTCCCCGCAACATGGAAACCCCTCTCTCGCCTGTGGCACGACGAAGCAGGAGAGGAGAGTCTCTAGGTATGGGCTAGTTCCCTCTGATGTATCTTGTTTGTTTTAGGTAGTGAAAAATAATGGATATACAGCTATATACAACTATATACAGCTATAAACTGGGGGGGATGAAAAGGGGGAAGAGATGCATGAAAACAAACTACCTACACTAAAGAGGTGATACACCAAAATAAAGGTTGACCTTCCACATCCACTCTCAGAATCAAGAAAAATGCAAATATACTCTACACATCTGGCAGAAGAAACAGGCTGCTAAGACTAACAGAGAGGTTATAATGGAAAAATACATAACAAGGGTTTACCAAGGTGCTGTGGAATGCACACTTACAAGCAACTTCCTCTGTTCTGTCCTTCTCAAATATTGCTCTTCTCCTTTCAGCTACAGGAATGGCCCTTGTAAATGACTGGTCTGTTGGCATTAACCTATGGAAGCATTGAAAATAATGACTAAACACAAATAATACTCATGACATACATAACAAATCTATCCAAGATGGAGGCAAAAACTATATTTTATTGATTTAGGTGGAGAATTTGTAGAGTTGCACTCTTTTCAGAATTAGAGAAGATTCTTCAAAATGACCAAGTCTATGTATTTATATGAGAAGAGCCAAGAAGAGTCTCATTGGCCTTTTTCTTGCAAGTGGCAGCTTTAGTCTTCATTGGGAAGAGGGAAAATATTGTTGATGACATCAAAAGTCTGCTAAGACCATGCTTGTCACCTCGTTTTGCGTGTGACCTACTTTCCTCATTTTGTGTGCCTTATACGTTAACCTGTAGACTTTTGAAAGGGTCTTTGAAAGTTCTGGGCAGCCACTCTACCGCTTGCTGTGGTGGGCAGCCATTTTAGTGTCTGCTGTGGTGTCGATCTTGGTGATTTTCCTGCCCATGCTCCCCAATTTGTATGCTTGGGCTCCCGTGGCCTGCGGCTTGCTTGTGCTTACCCGTCCACTGGGTCTTAATGTTTTACGTGGCTTTATTTCTTTTTGTGGATGGTCTACTCCTCATTTTGGCTGGTCCTTGTCCTTAGCACCTCAGTGGGCACCTTGCTTGTCCTTGAATGGTCCATCGGGCCTTCTATATTTCATGTGGGCTTTGTATTTGGTCACTCTGCAGATTGCCATTGGCAGTAGTTTGACCGTCGACTGTCGTGGGCGGCAGTCTTAGCGCTCACTGCCGACTGTGTTTTCTACTAGGGGTGGTGAAATCCCCACCGGCCACTGTGTTTCCTGCCAGGGGTGGCCCTTTGGCCGTTCATTATGGTGGGTGGCCCTTTGCCGTTTGCTGCCATGGGCGGCCTTTTACCGTCTGCCACTATGGGCAGCCCTTTGCCATCCACCACTGTGGGTGGCCCTTTGGCCGTTCGCTGTGGTGGGTGGCCCTTTGGCATCCGCCACCGTGGGTGGCCCTTTGTTGTCCACCGCCAGGCTAGGGGTCTCTTTTTCCTCGCCCATTGCTTCCCTCCAATGTTTCCACAAACATTTTGCATGGGCTTGGCTTTAGACAGTCCGCCAGGCTTCAAGCTTTTGCAGACATGTATAACCCATGAACATTGACCAAAAGTTTGGTCACCAAATTGGTGACTCATAGGATAAGCGTGCCTGCTATGCTTAGGACCCAGTTGCCTTACATTCCATTGGGTGTGGAGTCAGATGGTGACTTTGAAGAGAGTTCACAACAGCTTTGATAATCCCAAAATCAAAATACACAGAATTTACCCCCTCATGCAAAGGGAAACACACAAGACTAAAAACAACTAACTGTGCAACTGCACTTAGGGAAAATAGGAAAGAAAACAAGGGAAACTATGTACAGCTGAACCAAAATTTAATGACAATGCTTCAGATGTATCTCGTTGACTAGGATATGCAATTCTTCATCATCCAACCTGGAGAGCTGGAACGCGTTATACTGCTTGCACTAAGTAATTATGTAAGGACCACTCTAGAGGGCATCAAATTTTGCATGTTTTCTAGGTTTAGCTCTCTCTTCATCCCATTTCAAGATAATGTCTCCTTTAGCGAAGTTTTTTGACAAAGATTTCTTGTCAAAATGTCTTTTCACCTACTGTTGGCGACTGATCATAGAGACCATGGCCCGATTCCTTACCTCCTGGAGCTCCATTAGTTCACATAATCTGACCTCCATGCCACTTCTGTCTTCTAACTGCAACTGATGAGCGAGGTCCAGTGCTGGCAATTTGAGTGAGATAGGAAGCCTTGCTTCCCTTCCATACACAAGTGTATATGGAGAATTTCTGATTGATCTCTTCAGAGTGATTCGATTAGCCCATAGAGCTATTTTCAACTTGGCATGCAAAGTTTTTTGATTTTCCTCCATGGCCCTCTTTATAATCCTGATCAAATTTTTATTGGTGGACTCAGCCAACCCATTTCCCTGCAGGTAGTAATTTGACGAAGTGTTGAGGTATATACCATACCTTAGCGCCCATTCACTAGTTTTGGTTCCCAAAAAAGCCAAGGCATTGTCTGAAATTATAGTGGCTGGGACCCCAAAACGTGTCACTAGGTCTTCATAGAAATCCAAGACTATGCTTTCATTTGCTTCTTTCAAAGCAATGGCTTCCACCCACCTGGTGAAATAATCCGTAGCAGTCAGGACCCATTTGTTTTTGGCACTGGAGGGAGGATTGATCATCCCTATGAAATCCAGGCCCCACTGCATGAATGGTTGTTCAACTTGAATGGGCTATAGGGGCATGGCAGCCAATCACTGATTTCCATCAAAAAGTGCACACTTCTGGCACTTCCTTACCCAGGCATAGGTATCCTTGAAAAGAGGGGGCCAGAAATAGCCATCCCTCATTATTTTTATTACTGTGGTCTTAGGGGCGAAATGGCCACCTACTAGCCCATTGTGAAACTCAGCCAATACCTTGTCAACCTAACTAGGGTCAATGCATCTCAGGAGAACCCTAGAGAGATCCTTCCTAAATAATACTCCATTAATCAAAACATAAGGAAGGGACTAAAGTTTAAAATACCTTCTTCTGGCCCTACTGAAACATTATGGACATTCGCCTATAAGAAGGAAGTGCCTCATGTCCAGCATCCAATCTCTTACAATAGCTGGTTCTTCTGCAGTGGCTGCATCATGGATCAACAAGCTATCTTCACCCTTTTGTCTCAAATCTACAGCTAGCTGTTCACACAAGCCCCTTCCTCTCACCAACTTGGTGATTTTGATGTCTATGTCATACTCCATCACTTTGGTGATCCATCCTGCTCTTTTCTCATTTAAGTCTCGATTGGTCAAGAAATCCTTGACGCTAGGATGTGGAACCATGAGATGGATCCTGCTGTTTGACAACATATATCTAAATTTCTTTAGGCTGTGCACTACTGCCAGGACTTGCTTCTCTACATAGGTGTACCTGATTTTGATGTCCTCTAACCCTTGGCTGAAGAAGGTGAGTGGTTGCTTGAGGTCATCACTGTTTGCTTGAGTAAGCATAATAGATATTACTTCTCCATTGTTGAAGGTATAGATATTGAGGTCCTTATTGAAGTCAGGGCTGATTAGAGTGGGAGCCTGGGTCAAAGCTTGTTTGATAGCTTCAAAGCTATATTTTCTTGGCGTTGTCCACTTGAATTCTTCACCCTTCCTCAGCATAGAGGTTAGGGGTCTAATTATTTCGGCAAAGTTTGGAATGAACCTCCGAATGAAATTTATCCAGCCAAAGAAACTCTGCAAGCCTTTCTTGTGCTTTGGTAGGGACATCTCCAAGCTGGAGTGAACTCTTTTGGGGTCAATAGACAAACCTTCCTTGGACACAATGTGGCCAAGAAGTTTCCCCTCATGAACAGTAAATACACATTTCTTTGGATTTAGGGAGATGCCAAATTCCCTGCACCTCTCAAAAATCTACCTGAGGTGTTCTATGTGCTATCCCACCTCCTTAGAGAAAATTGTTATATCATCGAGGTACACCAGCACATTCTTATTTATCAAACCACTGAAAGCCATGTCTATGGCTCGCTAGAAGGTAGCACCAGCATTGGATAGCCTGAAAGGCATCTTCTAATAGGCGAACATTCCCCATTTAGTGGTGAAGGCTATTTTGTATTGATCACAGCCTCGCACCAGAACCTAATTATATCCCAAATAACCATTTAGGAGGGAGAAATGTTCAGAACTAGTTACCTTTTAAAGGATCTACTTCATGTTCAAGAGGGGATAATGATCTTTTAAAGAGACTTTATTAAGGTCACTAAAGTTGATGCACAGCCTGATTTCCCCATTTTTCTTTCTAACTACAACCAAATTAGCCAACCATGAGGAATGCTTGATTAGAAATATAATGTCAGACTCAATCAACTTGGCCAATTCGGTCTGCATAAGGAGTTCGATCATCAAATTAATAGGCCTCTGCTTTTGTGTGACTGGTTTTGCACCTTCCTCTAATTCAATGGTGTGTTGGGTGAGTCTTGGATCAAAGCCTTTCAAGTCGCTATAATTCCAAGTGAAGACATCAGCGAACTCTTGACACAGTAGAATGAAAGCTTGCCTTTCTTGAAACATGCAGACCTTACCAAGTGCCAGCAACATGTCCTTGAAGATTTCAACTTTTTCATAATTCTCCTCTTTGGTAGTGATGCATGCTTTGTCATCTCTTAGTTGGTCATCTCCATTGAAAATACTTTCAAGCGTGACCAGACCCTTAGGGAGTTTATTGTTTTTCAATTGAACAATCTGATTTTCATATTGCTACTGCAATTTTGCTTGATTATGGACCACGAACTCAGCTTCTTCCTGTAGGAAGAGAGATATTTACTAGTCACTTTCGAAGACCTGCCAATTTGTAACATTGTCTGGAATTGAAGGCCGAACCACCACTTTTAAATGGCACGAACCACAATCCCTGCTTATTTCTTTTGAAACATCAAATTGGGCACCAACAACTGCCAGCCTATCAGCCTACTTATTTTGTTCCCTGAGAATCGAGCTAATGTTAAGAGCAAAGAAGTCCTCCATCAAGTCCCAGACTCTGTGCTTGTAAGACTTCAGTAAGGAGTTCTTGGTCAGGTTCAGGCCTCTTATTTGGTTCACTATTAGTTCACTATCCCCTAGGATTTGCAACTTCTTGATCCCTCTCTTTCTTTCCCACTCAAGTCCATGAATCAAAGACTCATATTCTACAATGTTACTTGTGCAAGAGAACTGGAAATGGAAAGCTAAAAAGTACCTTTCTTTAGAATGGGAAACTAACATTGCCCCACCACCAGCACCCAATTTACTTCTGGAACCGTCGAAGTACAGCTGCCACAGGCCAAGGTCTTCTTTGTTCTCCTTCATTATATTGGGAATGATGGCACCTTCTTCATGCAATTAATAAATGCCAAGGCCTGCTTCCTCAATAAAATTATAAGGATCATGCTCAAAGTTATCGCTTCCCCACTCATTCAAGAGTAGATCTGCGACTCCTTCAAGAGCAGAAGATGAAGATTTGTCTATCTGAGACTCTTCTGGATCGATGATAGTGTAACTGACATTTGCTGCCTTGGGTGAATAGGGCTCTAGGTGGTCTTTGTAGAGTGGCTCAGATTCGAGTTTCACTTTGGTCTCGTACTTGGTTCTAAAAACCAGATATGACCAATTTGTTGCTAGATAACCACCTATCTTGGACGTAAAGTCCCTAGACAAATAGATTATGAAATATGGAGGAACGTCCGCTACCACTATATCATGGGGGATTGAGAATGTTGGGCAAGCATGCAATGTTAAACTCAATCCTTTCAAGATTCCAACTGTCTTTGCAGGCATCCCGTCTAGTTGCAAGACTCCTTTATTCATTGCTTCATACTTTAATCCCATCTTATTAGCAATGCACTTAGGCATCACTGAAGTGCTAGCTCCACTGTCGATTATGCAATTGTGTACTAATAAATCCCTCATGATCAAAGATACATAAAAGGGGGGAGTCCTTTCTTCTTTCTTTACCTGATCTGAAGCAGAAGGCTGCCCATTTGTCATTAAGATGTTATTAGTGTCTGTTGGGATGGCCTGTCGATCTAGCTCATGCAATTATTTCTTCAATACCTCCTTTTGTCTTGGAAGAGACAACGAATCCCATAGAGAAATGCTCACATGCAATTTCTTCATTTGATCAACTATATTGACTTGGGGGCTGATTCGCTTCATGCTTTCCTTTGGGCTGATCCCGGCTGGAGCTGTAGATTGGGGAGCTGGGGGTGCAAACGGTTGTCTGAAAATTGGGGGCCCTTGAAATGGGTGTGATGGAGGATTCGTTGTTGCCTGAGGGGAAGCCTGCATTTCTCTAAATGCTTTTCTTTTAAATCTCGTATTGGCCACAACATAATCAATCTAATTGTCTGCAGTGCCCCCATGATTAATTACACAGAGCTTGCCCTCTTCGTGATTTATTAGAGTAGAATTCGGTTGAGTTTGATTGTTACTCGTGTTGGGCTGAGCTGGAAACTCAAAAAATTGGGAATGATCAGTAGCCTAGTTTTTTGAATTCTAGAAAAAATTCATTGTATCATTCGTATGGACAGCTTGCTCTTGACCATGTCCCATGGTTGAACAGCTAGGTTGTTCCTATACAAGGTTATTCTGAACCAGCACCATGGCTTTAGATGACGAAGAGGGGCCTGAGTTATAATTTTGATAAGGCCTGGTCTGAGTGAGCTGACCTTGTCCTTGATTATAGCCTTGAAAAGGGTTCCTAAGTGCTTGACCATAATGTTGATATCCCTGATTTGGCTTGTTATTTTGAGCTTGTTGCCTTTTAAGAGCTATAAGTTCATTCGACATGTTTTGTAATAGGCTTTTTACCTCATGTAGTTCATTTGACAGAATAGTAGCTGGCTTCTTAATTGTGGGTAGGGGAGCAATTGTGGGCACAATGGTTTGTATAAGGGGCAGCATCTCTAGGAAAAGTGGCATGTTAGGCCTAGGTGTGATCTTTTCGGCTTGTACCAAGCAATTCTTGGCTGCTATGGAGATGTCGTAAGTAATAGGCAATATGTGCCCTCCCATAGATTGCATCATCACTGCAATGTCACTATTTAATGCTTTTAAATAGTACAAGAAAACATAGCTGGGAGTCGGCCTTACCAGGACGAGAATTCTATCCCAAGTCTTTTGAAACTGCGTTTTGAAGTCTTGCATATACTTGTGTGGAGCTCTCTTTATAGTCATCAGCTGCTCAGCAAGAGAGAGGCTATCACTTTTTTCCCCAAAATGATCAGTCAAATGGGTGCCCATTTCATTCTATGAATGTATGGAATTCACAGGCAAGGTTTCGTACCAATCGAGAGCTTTCCCTTTTAGAGACAAAGCTTGCAGTCTGATGGCAATGTTTTCTTCTATTATATTGTGAATATTGCAAAGGTTGGCAATATTCTTGATATGCTCGACAATTGTAATAGGTCCCACTCCATCAAAAGAAGGTACATTCTTGAGAGCTATTCTTGGTGTTATTTCCAAAATCAGCTTAGCTCATTTTTGAAAACAACCCCTACGAAACTTGTCTGTTTCGTCTTTTGTCTCTCTAAGTTCATTTTTCGATACGAATTTTATAATTCATTTTCGTCTTGGTCTTGGAATGAGGAGTGGTTACTATCTCGTCCAAGCCAAGTTTTCCCTTCCCCTCCTTCCAGATTTGGTCTCTTTTTATTTTTCTGTGTAAGGGTGGCGAAAATCACCGCCTCTGCATTTCCTTTATTTTTGTGCAAGGGCATCAATTTTCGCCACCTCTACATGTCTCCTACAAGGATGGCAATTTTTGCTGCCCCTGCACTGCGACCTATAAGGGCGGCAATTTTTGCCGCCCCTACAAATAGACTGACTACATGCAAGGGCGACAAAATTTTTTGCCCTTACACATCTTGATTTCTGTGCAAGGCATTAATGGCCGTGCATGACAGGTTGTTGGGGTGAGTTTTTCACCTTATATATTTCGATTTGAGCCTCATTCTTCTCATTGCTTCCTCCTCTCCTCCTACCTCTTGCACTTGAGCACCTCAAGTGACGTTTCAAAGCACCAACTCATGGATCTGACCTCGTGGCACGTGCATTTTCTCAGGTAGAGTTCATTTTTAAGTTTATTTCATGTTTTTCTATTTTAGCTTAGTCTTTTTTATGGTTTTATTTCTTTTTCTTCTCCCTCCTACTTGCGGTTTTTTCGCTACGACCTCATGCAGGTAGCATTTTTTGCCACCCATGTTTTATTTCACCTTTCGTGTAAAGGCGATGAAAAATGCCGCCCTTCCACGTTATTTCCTTGACCAGCGCAGTGGCGGCAATTTTTGCTGCCTCTGCACTTTTTTGCAACTCAGTGCAAGGGCGGCAATTTTTGTCGCCCCTACACTCTTCCAGCAAGGGCAGAGAAAATCGCCGCCCTTGCATCCTTCCCGCAAGGGTGGCAAAAATTGCTGCACCATCATTCTTCCTGTAAGGGTGACGATTTTCACTGCCCTTGCTGTTTCTTCCAAATTAATGTAAGGGTAGAGATTTTTGCTGCCCCTGCATTTTTTTTCTTAAATTTCAGCTAAGTCCCAAAAAATTTTCCGAGTTGTCCCTTTCGCACTTTTTCTTCCTCATTTTTCACTCCCTTACTAGACCTGGCCTATTTAAGTGACCTCCAGTAACCCATGTCACTTAAATTGCACTCTCCCTCTCTCGCTCACTCTCCTTTCATCTGTGATCATAGCTGCAGCACCTTTAGCGAGCTCCTATACATCTGCTCCCATCTAATCAAGATTGTCCTCTATGACGGAAGCATCTCCCTCAAAGGTGAAGAGAATGAAATACAAGTACTAGGGCATCTTACCACTCACATCAGTCACCTCGAATGTTGATGACATTTGAGATATCGAGATCGGCCATGTGGACATGGCCAAATTCTTGGAGCGAACCAAGGCAACAAATCCCAGCACTGGGATAAAAAGAATTGTTGAGAGCAACATCCACCTGGTGGCCACCTTTACGGTAGCAGCACATCATGTGGAATTTGTCCTCCAGTGCACACATTTTTACAACAAAGAGACCAAATCAGTCTCAGACGCCAGTGGTGGCATGATAATTCGATTGGACCCTAATTTTATCGACAAAGTTTTTCTGTGTCCTCCAGCCACCGAAGTAACCCAAATTGACTTTGAAAATGCACAAAAGGAGTATGACAAAGACCCAGAGAGGGAAAAGAAGGTCATGAACTATAAATGGCTAAAAACCTCGAGGACCGGTCTCTCTAGATGGCCTAAGAGCTTCTCTAGAAGTGATTTTGTCGAAGAAGTTAGTGACCTAATCACCCTCCTCAGCAGAGTACAGGGTCTCCCATCCTCTTCACAATTCCATGAATGGATGTATCTATTCATTAAGATCATCCTTCAGGGTAAACAAACCATCTTTTGGGGGGATTAGATCAGCAACGCTATTCAAGAACAACTAACCAGGGTATAGACCTCCTTCAAATTCTACATGACCTCATACCTGGTCTATATAGCTATTGCAATGCGATCTTTCCCAGGTTTGACAATAGAGGGAGATAAAAAGACCACCCTGGTCTACTCATACTATCCACAGCTAATGCTTCAGGGGTCAACACGTCACTTCAAGTGAGTAAATGATATATTTTTTGCCATATTCTTGTGTCTCTTCGATCCTCAGCTGGAGCAGAAGAGAATATCAGATGAGGCCTGGACGATAGTAAACGATTATGGCTACATGTTCCTCCAGTTCCCTATGTTTTGCTATCTTCAGGTGGGTTTTTACCAAGGATACCCTTATATGCTCCCCAAATTCCCTTCAGACAGGTTAGTCCTAATGGAGCTTTGCTGACAACTGGTTGTCATGCACACGAAGCAGATGGAACTTAAGAGACCTAGTTTCAAGTTCCCTATCCAGATTGGCAGGTTTTCAATTGGTACATCAACCAAAGCCAAGGTTATAGAAATAGAAATGCAGATGGTTGCCATCAAACCATTCAAGAGATGGGAGAAATTTGACTATAGGGGAGTCAGAGAGAAGATCAGAAGGAAAACTTAGTTTCACGAACCCATGATTGAGGATATCTTGGTGGACCTGAGGACAGCCGATGAGATAAGGAAAAAGGATTATTTCCATCTCACACTGGTGCAGATAGAATACCTCAGACTTGCTGAAATCCCTTCTGGTTTAGTCAATGATGGGAATATTATAAACAATAGGTATCTGATAGAAAAGGTTGTTGGTTCCCCTCTCCCTCTAGTTTAGTGGTCTCAAAAGGAATTGACCTCGCTGAGAAAAAGATTTGAACCAATATTGGCTAACACCAATGATTGGTTAGCAGCCAAAGGGATCACTCTAAAAGAATTCATTATAGGATCAGAGGCTGAATACCAAGCAGAGTTGAAGAGGAAGGTAGAAAACCGAACAAAAAACAAAGGTGACGTTCCTTCACCTTTTAAGCCTCACAAGCCTAGGATCATCTTTGTGTCCAAAAAGCCTAAGTCAACACGAGAGCCTGAAATAGCAACTGAAGCAACTAAAGGTCAAAGTCCTAAGGAACAAATAGCTCAACCCATGAAGACACAAGATCAACCTTCAGAACGACCAAGTGTTGGGTCTCCAATCTCGTTGAGACAAGCACAGCTGATCCAGGGTGCCTCTCCTTCTCCCCCTCAATCTCTTGTGATGCCTGCTTCTCCTATCTCTCCAATCAGTGCTCCCTCTTTTGAAGCTGCTTCCCCTTCTAGGGTTGTTTTTGGTGATCCTCAGGGTCTTTCAGCAGGTTCCCCTCGCTCTTCTGGGTCCATTTCGAGTCTATCATCTCCGTCTTGCAACCTACCACTGAGCCCTGCACCTGAGCCAAAATCAGTAGTTGATACAGTTTCGTTGATTACTCCAACTGTAACTACTATCACCACCAGTAGTGTGGAAGCTGCTATAGTGACACCGATAGAAACAACTATTGTTACAATGGGTACTTCTCTCCTGCCTTGGATGTCTGCTTTCATGCCTAAAAGAAAGAAAATGGCCATCTCCCCAGATGAATTCGATTTTGGCAAGATAATGCTGGAAAAAGCAAGGGCTCTTAAGAGGCCAAACATCCTCTCCAAGTTGGTTGAAGAAAAGGGGCAAAAATTTCTAAAAATTGCCAAGCCTCCTTAGGATGCAACCCTTGAGGGTTTTGAAATGAGCAGTTATTTCATCTCTCGTGTTGAACTTGGCAAAGTTACTCACGAAGGTGTGAAGAGTGATCTTCAGTCAGCAGTGGACATTATGGTCCAAAAATTTGACAAGGAAAAGGAAATGAAGGACTATTATAAAGCCAAAGCTGAGCAGTTAATAGCAGTGATCAGAAAGTTCACTATTCTGCCTAAAGCAGCGACTCTAGAGGCCTTTTCCATGGATGATTCAGTCATTCAAAAAGCTGAAAAGACCTATTTAAAGGGGAAAGTCATGGAGGAATATGTTGAAAGAATGCACAATCAGGGAGTCTCTTTGCTATCAGAAGTTGTGAAAAGAACAGGTAAAATGAAGAGGTTGAAAGCTCAGGTAGATGATTTTGTCTCCCTTATTTCATAGGAAATTGACAGCTTAGAGAAAGATCTCAGTAGATGGAAGGAAATGAAAGATCTTAAAAAGAGTACCCTGATATCTATCGGTGTCATCCTCAACAAAGATTCCTATGTTGAGATCAAGGAGTCAATGGTCTTCAGAATTCAGGTACTCAAAGACTTAATTGATGATCTCAAAGCTTTCAAGGAAGCTAGTGAAAAGAGTGACCTAAGCCTGCTGAACAAGTTAGAAGAGCTACCATGCAACTTGACCTCCAAGGACCATCAGTTCCTTCTGATAGAGAAAATGATTCAAGGTTTCAAAGGGATGATCCGAAAAGATTTTGAAGAAGCATCTTTCTCAATGACTTCAGTGGACAGCATTCTGGATGCTCAATTAACTTTGGAGAATTTGAAATCCAGGTTAACTGGCCACTCTAAAGCCATCACAGCATTGAAAGACACGCTGATCAGAGCAAGAGTCATCTTCAAGAATGCAATTGTGCCAGACAGCGTAAGAATTTAGGCATCGATCGCCATGTATGATGCTCATCTGAAGAAGTCCGACAGCAAGAATTGACTCTCTCTCTCCCCTTCTCTCTTCTTCTATCCTTATGCATTTCTATTTTGTGCAGAATGCATGCAATTTTGTAATATGTAATTACATGTAAATATTTTGGAAAATATCTAAAAGTCAAAGATGAGTCATCTTTGACCAAGATATTTTATATTTTATTATTTTCTATTTTTGAGGATTTTCTCCCTATATATAGTGGAGACCTCATTTGTAAATTATCTTAGAAAATTCAATAGCAAACACTCTGCTGAAATTGAAGCAACTTTTGAGACTTTATACTCAAACTTGTAAATCATATTTTGATTAAATAAATGAGAAGCAGTTTATTTTAGACTTTGTGTTGAGATTATCTGTGTTATTTAGGAAATAATTCTTATGTCTTTTTCCTGGTAACATCTTGTTTATCTGATTTAATAAGCAAAGTGGGTGTGTTATTATTATCTGAGGGGGCTTCTAGAGGGTAGAAAATAGACTTTGTGCTGCTTTTACCTTTGAGATTTTGTTATTTTTTATAGTTTTAGGTGAAGACTTTGTGCTTCATTTCACTCTACAATTGTACTTGTTTTGATCTGTGGAGAAGCTATGGAGGACTTTGCGCTTGCATGAGCATTCTTGTGGACTTTGTTACTACAGGTGATCTCTTGCTCTTTATTTGATACCACTCCTAAAAGAAGAGGAGTGTTGTTAGCTTTAGACCAGGATTTTGCCTCTTTTGTTCTTCATACATTACCTCTGAAAAAAGAGAGGTAGATGCTGTTATACCACCCTCATGTGTTATTTTCTGCTTAATTATATATCTGACACGTAAGTTTTAATAGGGAACCTCCCCTTGATGAGAGGAGAGATTTACCTCGTCTAGATCTAGTAAAGCCATACTCCTCATGGTGTAAATCTCCCTTATGCTGTGGCTGATATCCCCATTTTGTCATCAGTTAGTTGACGACAAACTATTTACCCAACAATTTTTTGGTGACTCCACTGGAGAATAAATGTGCAGTCTAGAACCTCAAGTTTTAGATTAAATCAGCCCCTACCCTTCTCTATTGCATAGTCTGGCGACTCCGTTCTATATCTTACCCATTATCATTCTAGCCTTACCGCCTACCTACATTACGTTATCTAGTCTGCAAAACCAGAGCCGCTGGAAAGAACGTGCATTTTGAAGCCTCAAGTTTCAATTTGAAATAGTTTTGGTCCTATTTTTGTTTTAAAAACTTGGAAACTCCATGCTATACCAAAAGTCAGAGATCTAAAGGCATTGTTGACCCTGTATTTGAGTTGGTGCAACAGAGTAATTTTGATTTGTTTCCTCCATCAGCTTCTCTTCAATGGTCTAGGAGTTTTCCTTCTAGCCTTGTCAGGTCACCAACACAAGGTAGGACTCCTTTTCCCATTGTTAATCATCGCCTACCTATAAACACTCCACCAAGGATTGTTATCCCACCTTTAAATCCTCTTATCATAATGGCTCAAGGCCCATGGGGTAATTCCTTCGGCCCTCTTAACTTTACCCCACCTCTGCATGAACTACCTCGTAGTTCTAGGAAAAATTTTCCTAAGTTTTTTGGTGATGGGAAGGTTCATCCTGACAAACATATTGCCACCTTCTCCATAGCATGTGACGTAATTGGGGTCGAATTTGAAGATGTGGCAGTGAGACTCTTTGTGGAAACTTTACAAGGAGCTGCCACGGATTGGTTTTATCACTTGCAGGTTGGGTCAGTAACAAGCTGGGATACACTCAAGTCTAAATTTGAAGCTAGATTTAAACCTATTGAGGATGCGCATGCTTTGTTGGCACAATTGACATAATTGAAGAAAGAATCCCAAGAACCCATGAGGGATTTCATAGCTAAATTCAACAAGTTGAGGAACCGGATTCCGACTATGGCTCAGCCCACACTGAAAAATCTCAAGTGTTTTTTCATCAACTCACAGCTTCCCGAAGTAAGTTTCTTATTGAGACGAGCTAGCCCTATGGACCTAGCCTTGGCTCAAGGTTTGGCTACCGAGATTGAAGATGATCTTATCCTGACAAGCAAGATCAAGAAAGATTCTAGTAAAAATAAATTCCCTTCATCTGTTGAAAGCTCTTCCACGAGCACTATAGATCCTATGGTGTAAAAATTAACAAATGAACTGATAGCTTTGAAAAGACAAATTTTCTAAGGTACGTCCGCTCCTACCTATCGAGATACACCCAGGAGGACATTCCAGAATCAACAATATCAAGGTAACACTACGCGGACCCAAGGGAAATCAAATCGCCTACCTCCCCCTTCAAGAAGATTAGCCATTGAAACAACACCTGCCAATTCAGCAGTCAGATATCTAGAGGCTGAGCACGACAACTCTTTTCAACCACAGCTAGACCAACAAGAAAATGCTAACCTCTTTGATGAACAGGATGAGGAATTAGCTGGTGACTCCAATATCGATTTCCTAGATTACCAAGATGAAGCTAGGAGTAAAGGAGAAGATTCAAAGGGAACTTACACTATTTTTACTAGATCTCAAAATCATTTGGCTTCACAAACTGACAAAGGAAAGGCAGATGAAGAGCCTCGGCCAGTAGTTTCTATTGCCAAATGTGAGACTCCATTACCTCTGCAATCAAAAGATCAGGTAACTCATAAAAAAGTAAGTACTCCCAATCACCCAATATCCCCTTATTCTGCTACTCAGGCCAGTGGAGTACCCTTCAAAGCCTCTGATGATGGAATCTCTTCTTCTATTACAACTTCTATTCAATCATTTGATATAATTGATCATGCTAGAAAGACTAAGATTCAGATGACAGAGGTTGAGTATTTAAGAGCTAACCTACAATAGTTTGATAGGTTAGCAGAGTATGTTAAAAATAAAGCTATCCCTGTAGGACAAGATTCTTTGAAAGTTGTTCCTGATCTCCCCAAAGACAAACCAGCCTAAAACAATCTGGTTGTGACTCCTCCTGCCACTCCCAAGAAAATAGAACCTTTCTATGTTTCCCTACTTATAAATGGCTACAAACTGAGTAATTGTATTATAGACTCTGGGGCTTCAGATAATGTCATGCCTGCAAAAGTGGTAGATTCTCTTGGCCTAACTTTGACCAAAACTTTTGGGAGGTGTTTTTCCATAGAAAACAAGCAAGTTCCCCTCCTTGGCCAAATAAAATATGCCCAATACACCTTTGCAGCTTTTCTGGAAAAGCGGATAAAAATGATGGTTCTAGTAGTCGATGTTCTAGCATCTTATGGCATCCTGCTTGGGGCAAAATTTTTGTAAGGATGTTGGGGGCGAGTTAAGCATGGACCTATCAGAAGCAAGGATTCTAGTTCAAGGTATCATGAAGAAATTACTTTTTGAAAAAGAAGCTAGGTATGTAGTTACCCATTCCGCAACACCTGAAGCTCAAATTTTATTTGAGTCTTCAAGCATGGGCACTTATTTCTTATCCATAGACGAGATCCACGATGCATTAGATGAAACTCCTATGGGTGGTGATTTGGTTTTGGTTTCAGCTGACATGAAGGGTGGAATGCCCAAGCAAAATAAACACATGAAACAACCCTTTTCCCAAAACGGAAAAATTTTTATGAAAAAAGCAATACCTGATGAGCTATGGACCTTGGAGTTCGACGGTAGTTGCTCTTCTACTAGATCAAGAGCTGGAATTTTGTTGGTATCCCTTCAGGGAGAGATTACCCCTTTTTCTTACAAATTGCAATTCAACAATACTAACAACATGGTCGAATATGAATCCCTATTGCTTGGACTACAAGATGCCAAAGAAAAGGGCATTAGAAAACTCCATGCTAAAGGAGACGCTGAGTTGATAGTCTGTTAGGTAAAGAACCTCTATCAGACCAAGAATGAGAGGTTGCACCATTATCATAATCTGGTATGGGATTAGATCAAAATTTTTGATGCCTTCAATATCTCTACCATTTCGAGGGAATTTAATGATCGAGCAGATGCATTGGCTATCTCTGCCACCCTCCTAATTCCCCACCCAGATTTTAAGGGAGATAAGTATACTATTGAGCTGGTTTTTTGACCAAGTGTACCAAACAATGCCGACCACTGGCAAGTGTTTAACAATGATAATCAAATCATCACCTTCTTGGAGCAAAAGGACACTTTCAAACAACTATGTTTTGAAGGTAGTGAACCTCGAGAGTGTGGATTAACCCCTGAAACCTAGGTCAATATAGGTGAAGATTTTATACAGCTTAAGGGGAATAAAATTCCCAAAGATTTGGTTTCTCTAGAAAAGCTGTTTGATAACCATGACAGGTTTGTCAAACAACAACGAACAGATTCAAGTTCTTCTCAAGATTTTGATCAAGTCAACTTGGGGACCAAGCACGATCCTAAGATGGTAAACATCGGAAAATGTTGCACGTCCAAAGAAAGGTTTGAGCTTGCTAGTTTACTCCGCCAATATAGGGATGTGTTGGCCTATTCTTATGATGACTTGAAATCTCTTAGGCCACATGACATTCGTCATGACATCCCCCTGAAAGCTAACTCTATGCCTTATAAACAGAAATCTAGGCAATATAATCCAAAAATCTTAGGTACTATTTTAGCTGAGATACAAAAGATGCTAGATGCTCGGATAATTTTTCCAATCCATCACTCAACCTGGATTGCTAACATAGTACCCGTCAAAAAGGAAAATGGTGAGATTCAAATCTGTGTAGATTTTAGAAATTTGAATCAATTGTCTTTAAAAGATAACTACCCCCTTCCCATTATGGATCAAGTCTTACAGATGGTAATAGGTTCAGAAATGTTATCAATACTTGACAGTTTTTTGGGGTACAATCAAGTTGAGGTCGGGAAAGTGGATCAACACAAGATAGCGTTCACCACTCCCTGGGGCACTTTCGCTTACCGTAGGATGCCTTTCGGTCTGATAAACGTAGGTGCCACTTTTCAAAGATCCATGGATCTTGCTTTCAAAGATCTGATGGGAAAATTCATTATAGTGTACCTAGACGATCTGACGATATTTTCAAAACAATGTTCTAAGCATGTTCACCATTTGCAAAAGGTACTGGAGCGCTGCCTTCAAAATGGCATCTCATTAAACCCAAATAAATCCATCTTTAGAGTAACTGAGGGGAAACTTCTCAGACACATAGTGTCCCGAGAAGGCATCAGAATTGATTCAGAAAGAGTTAGGTCCATCCAAGAACTTACTCTGTCTACCAGCAAGACCGAAGTTCACTCTTTCTTTGGAAAGGTGAATTTCTTTAGGAGATTTGTTCCTGAATTCACTGAGAAAACCTGTCACATTGTCAACATGATGAAGAGCAATGCCACATTTAGGTGGACTATCGAGGGTAAATCAGCGTTCAAAAAAATTAAAGAAGCAATTGCTCGGGCACCAGTCTTGGTCTGTCCAAACTATACTAAAGGTTTCAAGATATATAGTTATGCCTCTGAGCATACACTATCAGCGATTTTGGTTCAACCAAATTCAGAAAATGTAGAATCTCCTATTTTATTCATGAGTTGCCCACTCAAAAATCATGAATTGAAATATTCCCTTATGGAGAAACATGCATACGCCATGGTCAAGGCTGTCAAGCATTTTAGGTTTTATATCCTAAATTCTCACACCGAAGTTCTCATACCAGATATAACAATAAAATCTATTTTGACTCAACAAGAGTTTGGTACAAAGAGAGGTAACTAGATTTCCAAAACTCAGGAATTCGATCTGGACATCAAACCAACCAAGCTTGTACGAGGAAGGGGTCTCTGCCAATTGATCGCCAACAACATTTTAGATGGAGTAAAAAGTGAAGAACCAGATATCAAAAGCGTGCCCACAGTTCTCTTTATTGCCACTACTGATGAGTGGTATTCTAACATTGCTCATTTACTAACATATGACGAGTGTCCCGCTCAACTTTCTTTTAAATAAAAATGGAATGTTAAATTGAAAGCAATTGGTTATGTTTTGTGGGACAATGGTATTTATAAGAAAAACCTGGATGGGGTATTTCTTCATTATGTTGACAAAGATCAACAAGAAAGACTTTTAGAATCTTTCCACAATTTGGCCTATGGAGGACACTTCTCCGCACCGGTGATGGCACACAAAATTCTATGAGCAAGGTACTATTGGCCCACGCTTTTACAGGATGCTTACAAATGAGTGCGTAGGTGTGAGTTGTGTCAGCAATTTGTTGGAAAGCCTAAGCTACCTGCTTTGCCTCTCAAGCTAGTTGTGATCGAGGAACCATTTCAGCAGTGGGGTATTGATTTCATTGGTGCAGTTAACCCATCTTCAAGTGCCGAACATGATTATGTCCTCATCGTGATGGATTATTTTACTAAGTGGGTGGAGGCCATACCAACCAAGCATGCTACATCTGAAGTAGTATGCAGCTTTCTCAAAGAAAATATCATCTCCAGGTTTGGGGTTCCACTAAAAATTGTGATAGATAATGCGGCCTATTTTTCGTCACATGAAATTACTCAATTTTGTTTTCATTATGGGATTACCTTATCTCATACTTCAGATTATTTCCCTCAAGGAAATGGACAAGCAGAATCGAGTAACAGGAACCTGGTCACCATTATCAGGAAGTTGGTGGATGACAATCAGAGAACATGGCATAAAGCTTTGTATGACGCTTTATGGGCCAACAGGATAACACCTAAAAGAGATATAGGTATGTCACCTTTCTAACTCTTATATGGATGAAATGCAAAAATTCCCATCACCCTTGAACTACCAGCACTCAGATTAACCAGAGCAATCGAAGACTCAACCTTCGAAAGCTCAGTTGACAAAAGGATCATGTGTCTGACTGAGTTGAATGAACAACGAGTTATGGTGGTGGATCAGATCAAAGAACATCAGGACCGGGTGAAAGCGCTTTTTGATAAAAAATCTAGAGTGAGTTCCAAGTTGGAGATCAAGTCTTGTTATGGGACAAGCGACGAGAACCAAAAGGGATGCATGGCAAATTTGACTCCCTATGGAGGGGTCCATTCACCATTCGACAGCTCTGTGGTGAGGCCAGCTTTTTGCTAGAGTATAAAGATGGAACACCATTTACACTACTTCACAGTGGGAAACATCTAAAGCTTTTCAACCCTTGAAGCTAAGATGAGTCCACTTGTAAAATATGTATAGTTTTTATGTCTTGTCTATATTTCTTCCTCATTTTTCGCTCGACTCCGTAGCCCAATGGCTTGGATGAAGGCACTTAGAGACTGGATTCTGCTTCCGTTAATCATTTTGATTAAACAAAAGTTCCCCAATAGGAGCTAGCTATTGTTTCCAAAATTAGCTTAGCTCATTTTTGAAAACAACCCCCTACGAAACTTGTCCGTTTCGTCTTTTATCTCTCTAAGTTTATTTTTCGATACGAATTTTATAATTCATTTTCATCTTGGTCCTGGAACGAGGAGTGGTTACTATCTCATCCAAGCCAAGTTTTCCCTTCCCCTCCTTCCAGAGTTGGTCTCTTTTTATTTTTCTATGTAAGGGCGGTGAAAATCACCGCCTTTGCATTTCCTTTATTTTTGTGCAAGGGCGGCAATTTTTGCCGCCTCTACACGTCTCCTACAAGGGCGGTGATTTTTGCCACCCCTGCACTCTGACTTGCAAGGGCAGCGATTCTCACTGCCCCTGCAAATAGATTGACTACATGCAAGGGCGGTGAAAATTGCCACCCTTGCATGTCTCGATTTCTATGCAAGGCATTAATGGCTGCGCACGGTGGGTTGTTGGGGTGGGTTTTTCACTCTATATATTCTGATTTGAGCCTCATTCTTCTCATTGCTTCCTCTTTTCCTCCTACCTCTTGCACCTGAGTTCCTCAAGTGACGTTTTGAAGCACCAACTCGTGGATCTAACCTCGTGGAACGCGTATTTTCTTAGGTAGGGTTTGTTTTTAAGTTTATTTCATGTTTTTTCTATTTTAGCTTAGTCTTTTTTATGGTTTTATTTCTTTTTCTTCTCCCTCCTACCTGTGGTTTTTCTGCTACGACCTCATGCAGGCAGCGTTTTTTGCCACCCATGTTTTATTTCACCTTTCGTGTAAAGGTGATGAAAAATGCCGCCCTTCCACATTATTACCTTGACTAGCATAGTGGTGGCAATTTTCACCGCCTCTGCACTTTTTGGCAACTCCGTGCAAGGGCGGTGATTTTCGCCGCCCCTGCACTCTTCCAGCAAGGGCGGCAAAAATCACTGCCCCTACATCCTTCCCGCAAGGGTGGTAAAAATTGCCGCCCCTGCATTCTTCGTGCAAGGGCAGTGATTTTCGCCGCCCTTGTTGTTTCTTCCAAATTTATGTAAGGGTGGCGATTTTTGCCACCCCTGTATTTTTTTTTTAAATTTTAGCTAACTCCTAGAATTTTTTCTGAGTTGTCCCTTTCACACTTTTTCTTCCTTGTTTTTCGCTCCCTTGCTAGACCTAGCCTATTTAAGTGACCTCCAGTAACCCATGTCACTTAAATTGTGCTCTCCCTCTCTCGGTCACTCTCCTTTCATCTGTGATCATGGCTATAACACCTTCAGCGAGCTCCTGTACATCTGCTCTCATCCAATCAAGATTGTTCTTTATGACGAAAGCATCTCCCTCAAAGGTGAAGAGCATGAAATATAAATACCAGGGCGTCTTTCTGCTCACATCAGTCACCTCGAATGTCGATGACATTCGAGATACCAAGATCGGCCACATGGACATGGCTGAATTCTTAGAGCGAACCAAGGCAACAAATCCCAGCACTGGGATAAAAAGAATTGTTGAGAGCAACATCCACCTAGTGGCTGCCTTTTCGGTAGCAGCACATCATGTAGAATTTGTCCTTGAGTGCGCACATTTTTACAATAAAGAGACCAGATCGGTCTCAGATGCCAATGGCGGCATGATAATTCGGTTAGATCTTGATTTTATTGACAAAGTTTTCCTGTGTCCTCCAGCCATCGAAGTAACCCAAATTGACTTTGAAAATGCACAAAAAGAGTATGACAAAGACCCAGAGAGGGTAAAGAAGGTCATGAACTATAAATGGCTAAAGACCTGGAGGACTGGTCTCTCTAGATGGCCCAAGAGCTTCTCCAAAAGTGATTTCATCGAAGAAGTTGGTGACCTAATCACCCTCCTCAGCAGAGTACGGGGTCTCCCATCCTCTTCACAATTCTATGAATGGATGTATCTGTTCATTAAGATCATCCTTCAGGGTAAATAAACCATCTTTTGGGGCGAACAAATCAGCAACGCTATCCATGAACAACTGACTAGGGTACAGACCTCCTTCAAATTTTACCTGACCTCATACTTGGTCTATATAGCTATTGTAATGCGATCTTTCTCAAGTTTGACAATAGAGAGAGATAGAAAGACCACCCCAATATACTCATACTATCCACAGTTGACACTTCAGGGGTCAACATGTCACTTCAGGTGAGTAAATGATGCATTCTTTGTCATATTCTTATGTCTCTTCAATCCTTAGCTGGAGCAGAAGAGAATATCAGATGAGGCCTGGACGATAGTGAACGGTTATGGCTGCATGTTTCTCCAGTTCCCTACATTTTGCTATCTTTAGATGGGTTTTTACCAAGGATACCCTTATATGCTCCCCAAATTCCCTTCAGATAGGTTAGTCCTAATGTAGCTTTACCGACAACTAGTTGTCATGCACACGAAGCAGATAGAACTTAAGAGACCCAGTTTCAAGTTCCCTATCCAGATTGGCAGGTTTTCAGTTGCTACATCAACCAAAGCCAAGGTTATGGAAATAGAAATGCAGATGGTTACCATCAAACCATTCAAGAGACGGGATAAATTTGACTACAAGGGAGTCAGAGAGAAGATCAGAAAGAAAACTCAGTTTCACGAACCCATGATTGAGGATATCTGGGTGGACCTGAGGACGACCGATGAGATAAGGAAAATGGACTATTTCCGTCTCACACTGGAGCAGATAGAATACCTCAAACTTGCTGAGATCCCTTCTAGTTTAATTGATGATGGGAACATTATAAACAGCAGGTATCTAATAGAAAAGGTTGCTGGTTCCCCTCTCCCTCCAGTTCAGTGGTCTCAAAAGGAATTGACCTCACTGAGAAAAAGATTTGAACCAATATTGGCTAACACCAATGATTGGTTAGCAGCCAAAGGGATCTGTTTCTTGAGCTAATTCGCTTTTAGATCTAAGAGAAAGAAGAAACTAAAAAAGTAATGGACAAGGCATGGGAAGTACCTGGACTAAGATTGCACACCGTAAATCCAGATGCTTGTGAGCACTCCTCTTTGGCTGTGGAGGAATGACACCTGCAACAAAAAGAAACTTGGACAAGAGGATGTTAGATAGATAAGTAGTGGGTTGCCAAGTGAAAGCTTGTTCCCGGAAGTGTAAAAACTTCCTTAAGGGAGGTCAACCCACAGATAACAGACAGATAAAGACTAAGAAAATGTAAGATGCCAGAATATAGAAGTGATAAATAGATTAGGAATGAAAGAAAACACCAATGATTACCTGAAAGGAGTAGTCGGGCTGATGACAGTCGCCGAGGTCGGAAATGCTGCCAGCGTCGATTAAGAGGTCTGCCGACATCGGTTATCCTGTCGACATCGGTCTGGGTAATGGCCTGTGGTCGGGTCTGGGACGTGTTCTAGACTGTGGACAGGTCTGGGATGCTAAGAGGGTCGAGACAGAGTTTGGGGACGGGTCTGAATGCACTGTGGAGTGATCTTGCCCTGTACAGGGTCTTTGTTGGCAAAAGGGGGATGAGGGAGTTGTCTGGGATTGGTATGAAGAGTGGGACAATGTGAGAGGAGGATGGACAGAGGACAGGTCTTGAGAAGGCTTTTCAGCCTCTCAGGGGGGAAGGATGGAGGGAATAGGAATAGCAGATAACTGAAAACTTAAAAAAAAAAAATCAATTAACAGACTTGCTTACCTTTTGCTTGTTGAATGAAGGGTTGAAGAAGCTGTTGTTGAAGCCACAGAGGATTCTGCAAGAAGAGAAATCTGATGAAGAACCTTTACACCTGTTGCTGTTGTTGCACGAGGTCCAAACGGAGACAAGACGAATGCCAAAACACCAAGAGAGATCTGTTTTCGAGCTCAAGGGTCCAGGGGGCTGCAACGGATGCAGAAAGGGGTAATGAAGGATGCCGACGTCGGCAGTTTCGCCGATGTCAGCCGAAGGGTCACCGACGTTGGTAGTCACAGAATGGGGATAGAGGCTAAAAATAGCCTCTGCGCATTCTTGCACGCCGCCGAGCGAGGGGGGATGGGAAGAACGGTCACGAGGATGCCAAAATGGGCGTGGAGGGAAGATAATGAAGACATTTGGCCTAATAAATGCTAGGGGGAAGGTGGAGGGATTCAAGGGAGGATCCAAGGTGGCAAGGGTAGGGTGGAAAGGGGGCCAAGGTCAAGGGTTAGGATAGGGGTTTAAGGCCAAGGGGGGAGGACCAAGGTGCAGACACGTTTGCGGTGTCTACATTTGCCTTTTTTTGTCTTGTTGGTTGTTCTAGACGAACTGCAAGACAAAAATAGGAGTTGGTTGCCCCAGAAAAGGGATGAGGTGTTCCCCCCTCAAAGTGATAGTCGAGAGAAGGGAACCGAAGATCGAGTGTCGATTTGACAAAAGATGGATGAGAAAGATGAAAAGTGAGTGAAAATGCTGCAAAAGTCGTGATTGCGCGTATACCACGTCACGGGATGGTCAGGTCAAATTGTCGCATGTCGAGGGTCAAGGAGTGCCAAAATTGAAGTAACTAGGCCCCAGCATTTAGTCGTCTACTGATCGGGTCACTCAATTTAAGCTGAAGCTCCAAATGGTCGTCGTGTTCCAGGTATCCAGGGCTCAGGAAGTGCTCCCAAAAACACGAAAAAGCCACAAGTAGTAGGGATCAACTGGCTCGCGATCCTATACTTGTGAAGGGTCAAAAATAGTCTGCGGACAATTCTGCTAACCAGCCGTGAGGTAGCACACACGCAAAAACAACCAAGGCAACATTGTCTTGGAAGTGGTCGAAGGTCGAAGGATGGTCGTTGGTCAAGGGGATGGATGGACGAAAGGATGCGGCCGAGCTAACCCCAGAAGACCCCATGTCAACTGAGTGCTGCCTACATAGCCCCTGTCGTAAGGGCCTCAGGCCAATGTAGTTCTCCCTAAAAGGGAGGGAGGGTCAGAGGGATTGATTGGTCTTGGTCAAAGAAAATGATTGGTCTCGGTCAAAAAAAATGATTGGTCTTGGTCGAAGAGAATGATTGGTCTTGGACAAAGAAAATGATTGGTCTTAGTCAAAGAGAATGATTGGTCTTGGACAAAGAAAGTCGATAGACTGGGCGTGGTCAAGGTCAAGGTCGCAGAAGAGAAGGTTTGTCCATCAAAGAGACGAACAAATGGGGGTGGTCGAGCTAACCTCAGAGGATGTGTTATCTGAGTGCTGCCTACATAGCCCTGGTCATAGGGCCTCAGACCAATGTAGTTCAGACAAATTGAGAAGATTGGTCGATGATGAGATTGGTCATGTGTTGAAATGACGAGGGTAAGATGAGGATAAAATGATGCTACAGATGGTGTATTCTGTAGAATTGGTCGAGAGTCTTTCATCCCTAGCAAGCTTCCATAGTCGCGATGGATGTATGCTAAGAATGAATAGAAGTCTATTTATGCTTCAGCAAGTATTGGTTTATGCTTAACATAAATTGGGTCTAGTCGGTAGTTTCCATGTGTACTAGTGTCCATAGAAACTATGTGAAATGGTCTAGGATGATGTCAGCTGAAAATGATGAAAATGGTTGGGTTTGAGATGAGTCGCCGATTGACGTAGTTAAATGTGACTAAAGTGTAGAGAAAAGATGAAAGGCAAATCGCTCTTTCATTGACAAGGACCAGAAAGGAAGCATAGATAGGGGTTTATTAGAACAAAAGCCCCGTTCATGCATTACGTCGTTGACCAGTGTTGAGTTAGAACGGTAATCGAATCACTTTGACATTAAAGTGAGCTCGAAGTCCCTTGAGCAGGTGATAGGAGGAGGATAGGGTAACCCAGTTTAAGAGCAGGAATAACCTTGCCCCTTTTTATAGGAGACCCTGAGACAACTACAAGCCAAGTCCGTGACTCGTTTCTTTTTTTTTTTTTTTTTTGGTGCAGGCTGATCGATGCGAGAAGCCTACATAGAGATGTCTTTTGATGTAGTGGTCATGTTGCGAAGCTGATCAATGCGGGAAGCTTCTAAGAAAGGCACTGTTTGATAGCCATCCTTCAAGGGAGTGGTCTATATTTTTGCTTTATAATGTTTGATAAGTTGGCCTAGCTGTCCTTCGAGGGATCAGTCTAGTAATACAGCAATGCTAGTACAGCTGTCCTTCGAGGGAGCAGTCTGTCTTTTTGATTTTGACTTGATTTTGTGACCATGGATATGTTTTGACATCTTGATATATATATATATATATATATATATATATATATATATTTTAGGGTCATGGACAAGGCTGTAAAAGTTCAAGGACTCCCCTTTTTATTAGGACAAAGCATCCATGCATCATAAAAGGGTCGTAGAGGACTTGTTAAAGGGGAATAGGGTTGAAAGGGATGAGGATTAAGAGGACGAGGATTGCTCAAGGGACGAGCTCCAGTTACGTGTCAAGTAGACAAGTACTCGACTAGCAGAAGAATGGTTGAAGATGCAACACATTAAGAGGCTCAAGTTCTGGCCGTCCGTCGAGGGAAGACAGACGATAAGTCCCTGACCCATACTTGTGCGTGATGATAAAAGGTCCAAGCCAATTGGGGGCGAACTTGCCTCGTTTACTTCGCTCCATATTGGTCACGTGCTGATTCTCTTTGAGGACGAGGTCTTCGATGTTGAAGTCTCATTCTCGTAGATTTTTGTCGTAGGCCCGCTTTATGCGACTTTGGTAGACATGGAGATGATTAAGGGCAACAAGACAGCGCTCGTCAAGTAACTCAAGTTGAGCTAAGCGATCTTGACAAAAGTCATCGTTGGAGAGAATGTCATGCAGGGAGATGCGGAGAGACGGGATCTGTACTTCGAGAGGTAAGACAGCCTCTGTTCCATACACGAGAGAGAAGGGAGTAGCACCCGTAGAGGTTTGGATGCTAGTGCGGTAGGCCCACAAAGCGAAGGGAATATGAATGTGCCAATCCCTACCTGTATCGTCGACCACCTTCATGAGAATTTTAGTCAGTATTTTGTTAGAAGCCTCTGCCTGCCCATTTGCTTGTGGGTAGTAAGGCGAAGAAAAGCTGAGTTTGATGCCAAATGAGTCACATAGTTTTTGGACAGTCTTGTTTTTGAAGGACTTGCCGTTGTCGGTAACGATTTTGTGAGGGACACCGAAACGACAGATGATGTGGCTGCTGATGAAGTCGACAATTTTGTCAGCTTTTGTGGAGACAAGAGGAATGGCTTCCACCCACTTGGTGAAATACTCAGTGGCAGTGATGATGGACTGATGACGAAGAGACGAGTGAGGGTTGATCTCACCGATGAGATCCAAGCCCCACTGAGAGAAAGGCCAAAAATCCTGAGCGACTTGCAAGGCATGGCTGGGGAGATGAAGCAGGTTAGAGTGCTACTGACACTTGATGCAACGTCGAACATAGTCGCTACAGTCTTGATGAAGGGTGGGCCAATAATAACCCAGGCAAAGGATGCGCTTGGCAACCGAGTTTCCACTAAAGTGTCCACCACAAATCCCATCGTGGACTTGCATTATGGCTTGAGGAGCTTCAGTGGAGGTTAGACAGCGAAGAAGGAGGCCGTCGAAGCCTCGTTTATAGAGAAGGGCCCCTAGCATGGTATAGCAAGCTGTGCGCTTGATGAAAGCTCGTTGCGCATTGCTAGAGAGGTTGGGAGGAGTGACAGAAAGAGACAAGTAGTCCACAAGTTGCTTATACCAGTCATCTTGTGGGCTAGAATTGACAGTGTTGATATGGTCGATGTGAGGAGAGATGTATGAAGGCAAAGGTACACGATGCACTGTGACAAAAAGGTGAGATGATGATGATGAAGACGGGATATGCGAAGCAAGAGAAGCCATGGTGTCGGCAAACTTGTTCGTAGAGCGTGGAACAGTCTGCAAGAGGTAATGGTCGAAAGATGCTAAAAAAAGGTCAACACGATTCTTATACCTCTGTAAAACTTCATTTTTACAGAGATATGAACCGTTAACTTGATTAACGATGAGCTGCGAGTCGCCGAAGATGTTGATAGACTTGATGTGGAGAGAAAGAGCAGTCTGAAGTCCCAAAATTAAGGCCTCGTATTCGGCCATATTATTGGTACAATCAAAGTCAAGCTTGAAAGATAGAGGCATGGGCTCCCCTTCGAGTGGGATGAGGATGACCCCCGCACCCCCGCTGAGTTGACATTTGGAGCCGTCAAAGAACATGGTCATTTGGTAGACGGTGTCATCGGTGGAAAGGGTAGCGATAGACTCATCAGGGAACTCACAGTGTGAAGGTTGGTTGTCGGGAAGAGGGGCATTTGCCAGTTGGTCAGCGATGGTTTGCCCCTTGATAGATTTCTACTGGATAAATTCGAGGTCAAACTCCGCAAGCAGCATGAGGCACCGAGCCATACGTTGATTCTGATATGGCTTGGAGTGCATGTACTTGAGAGGGTCGGTGTGAGTGACGACAAAAGTTTTGTGGTTGAGAAGATAGTGGCGGAGCTTGGTAGCGGAAAAGACTAATGCCAAACAGAGTTTCTCGATATGAGTATATCGAGTTTCATAGTCGACCAGTGTTCGGCTGATGTAGTAAACCGCTTGCTCACGATGATGCTCGTCTCGGTGCGCGATCATGGCACCTAACGAATGGTTGGTGGCAGAGATATAAAGGTAGAAGGGTTGGTCGTCCTTAGGTGGAATGAGAACTGGTGGGGAGACCAGATAGCCTTTGAGGGCTTCAAAAGCCTCTTGACAATTCTTATCCCATTTAAAGGAGACGTCTTTCTTAAGGAGGTGATGGAAAGGTTGGCAGCAGTCTGAAAGTTGTGAGATGAAACGGCGAATAGATTGGAGCTTCCCTTGTAGGCTGCGAAGCTGCTTGAGATTGGTCGGGGGTGGCATTTCGAAGATAACGCGGATCTTGGCGGGATCTATCTCGATACCACGGAAGGAAACGATGAAGCCGAGAAGTTTGCCTGAGAGGACCCCAAAGACACACTTCTTGGGGTTGAGGCAGACATTGTATTGAAGAAGGCGAGAGAAGATGATTGTGAGAATGGTCAAGTGGTCGCGGCGAAGTTTGGACTTGCCGAGAAGGTCATCCACATAATCCTCCATGATTTTGTGGAGGAGATCGTGGAAAATGTAGGTCATGGCACGCTGATAGGTGGCACCAGCATTTTTCAAGCTGAAAGGCATGACTCGATAGCAGAAAGTCCCCCATGGGGTGATAAAGGTAGTCTTGTGCTGATCTTCCGGTGTGATCAGGATTTGATTGTATCTTGAAAACCCGTCCATGAGAGATAGCATCTCGTGGCCGGCCGTGAGATCAACAAGCTGTTCAATGTTAGGAAGAGGAAAGTCGTCTTTGGGACAGGCTAGGTTAAGGTTGCGATAGTCTGTGCAGATCCGAATCCCCCCAGTTGCTTTAGTAACTGGGACGATGTTAGAGACCCACTGTGGATAATCGATGGGTTGGATGAAGGAGATAGAAAGAAGACGCTAAAGCTCCTCTTTGACAAGGAGTGCAATGCAAGGATGCATCTTTTGAAGCTTCTGCCTAACAGGCTTAGCCTCTGGTTTGGTGACAATGTTATGGGTAGCAATGGTGGGGTCGATTCCAGGCATGTCGCTGTAAGTCCAGGCAAAGGCCTTGATATGGTTGGAAAGGAACTGGACATAGTCAAGCTGCTCCTGAGCGTCTAAAGATTGGCCAATCTTTAAGACGTGAGGAACATCGGAAGAAGAAGGGAGGTTGATGTCAATGGTGGATTCATTTAACATAACCTGGGTCTCGAAAGGGAGGAAACGCTGGATGAAAGAGTCGTCGGCACCCACGTAGGAAAGGATGGCGTCATCGTCAACGCAGTGGACAGTGTGAATGGTTGCCGACTCATCTTCTACCATGCTAGGAAAAATGAGAGGGAGAGACCTGGACACCCCATTGAGCTGATAGGTCAGGGGTTCCAGGCGGATGGTGTTTATGGAAAAAAAACAAAAAACTAGGAGGGATGGAAACCACCGACTCCGTAGGTGATGAAGGAGAAATGGGCGAGTCTGGAGGAGATTGGTCGATGGTTGGCTCGGGACAGAGGTCAGAAGGAGCCTGAGTGGGGTCATGATATCCCAGGCCATACCGTTTCTTGGCATTGTGATCATTGAGCAGCTCGATGGGCTGATGGGAGCCCTACTCATAACATCTGAAACCAAAACCCTTCCATGCACACCTGTGAAGGTAAGTGTGTGCAAAGGTGGGGTTGCCAAGAAACGAGAAATCAGATGTGAAAGGTTGGGGTGAAGAAAGAGAATTGCCATTGGTAGGAGCTTGGTTAAGCCCCCCATAAACAAAGTTGGTTTGGAAGTGAGGAGGACCATAAGGTACGATCGTCCCGATCCGATGGTCGTAATTGGGACTGAGGTGAAGGCATCCATACTCTTGCGGAGTTTGGAACATGTTGAGGGTCAACAAGCGATATTCCCCAAGTGATAGTCGTTGGAAGATGCCTTCCATGGGGTCTTTGGTCGGCGCTTGAAGAAGAGGGGTGAGGGCAACCACCGATTGCGAACTGGTCGAAGCTTTCGCAAATGGAGGCGGTGCTGGAGTTGACGGTTTGATGGGAATGAGGACATCATTGGGATGGTAGGTGGTGTTGCAAGTTTTGAAGGGTGAAGGGTCAGCGGGAATGGTATGGACATGCCTGTCATGCTCAAACTTCACACAACGGTGCAGGGTGGAGGGTATACAGGCCATGGCACGGATCCAAGGTCGGCCTAGTAGAAGGTTGTATTGAAACTCTCCTTCGATGATATAGAAGAGCTCCGGGACTGTGTGTGGGCCAATGCGGATGTGAAGGATGACTGTGCCAATGGTCGTGGTGGTGGTGTCATTGAAAGAGCGTAAGATCGCGTCAGTTTTGGAGATGCAATTCTTGGGAAGAGATAGCTGATCAAAGGCATGGGTAGAGATAATGTTGATGCTAGCACCGCCGTCGATCATAACGCATTTGATGCGTGTCCGATCGACATAGGCAGTGATGAAGAGGGCGGCGTCCTGATCTTCCGTGTTAGATGTGGGAATCTCAGAATCGCTGAATGTGATGGAGTTGACGGGAGATAAAGAATGGACGAGGGCAGCGAGTGGTTGGGGGTCCTCGGGTTGGACCTCCGCTGCCTGCAAGGCTTGGATAAGGGCTTGACGGTGCTGAGGTGAGGTTTGGATAAGGTCATAGAGAGACATCTTCACCGGTGTCTGATGAAGCTGTTTCAGCATGGAGTCATGAATTGGCCCAAAAGAGGAAGACGAAGAAGGTTGGGATGCGCCAAGGATAGAAATTTTAGGCTTGGGCGCAAGAGGTGGCTTGACGAAGGGATAGGTCCAAGGAATGGTAGCTTTTTCTTTTGCCTTGTCCTTTTGCGACCTAGTGGTTATACGGATAGCATTGATTTCAAAAATAGGAGGTGAGGAAGGGGTCAGGTCTTGCTGGTGAGATGTTGATGTGTTTGAAGAGGAAGGAGTTGGGGTCTGGTCGAGAGTGTCCTCAAGGAGAAGAGTGTCTTCCTCCATATGGCGGCGGATGACGGCCTTGAGGGCACAGCAAGTCTCAGTGTCATGTCTTGGTGTATGATGATATAAACAAATTTTCATATCATCGAACCAGGAGGGCTTGGATCTGAGAGGTTGGAAAGGCTTGATGGGCAGAAGGGTTATGTCAGAAGTCTGGAGAAGTCAGCGCAATATCAACGAGTATGAGCCCAATAGAGGGTCCGTGCTATTCGATATGCGCGAGGTTGGTGACTTTTGCTTAGGCGAGGTTAGAAGAGGTTTCCGTACCACCTTATGGGTTGATGGCGCGGTGACAGATGGAGATGGCTCTGGCCTAGTGATTGAGAACGCCTTTTTGGGAGAAGGACGACTTGAGATAGGTAGAGGAAGCAAAGGAGGCAACAAGTTTTGGTTGAAGGCCGAAGTGGGAAGGATGCTAGCCAAGGTCGAAGGATGGGGGCCCAAAATTGATGGCAATGGTGACGGAGAAGGAGGCGTTCGTTTCTGTGGTCTGGCAGCCCTCTTTGACTTGGTTGGAAGAGTACTGCTGGTCGAAGTCTGGCCTAGGTACACCTTCACTTGCGGGTGAGTGAGGGTGGAGACAGGATGAACGCCAAATGACTTGATGGGTTTAGACAAGGTAGATGCAGGTTTCGGTTTGGACGGGTTTGGTTGAGGTTTGAGAGTCTGGTCTTTGTCAAGAGTCTGACGAGATTCCACCTTAGGAGGATTAGCAGCATGTGATGAGAGGGCGCGGGTATGTTGAAGGGCTTTAAGACGCTCCCACAACACCTGAGGCGTCACTTTCCTTGGAGGGAGAAGCGCGATGTTCTCCACTAACTGAGAAAATGGCTGAGAAGAAGATGTTGATGGTTGCGAGGTTGAAGATGAGATGGGTGTAGTGGTCTTAGACGCCTGGTGTGGTGAAGTCATGACAGATTTAGATGAAGATGAAGGGGAGACAGGTTCTTCCCTAGGTGGAGAAGAATCTGAAAAGCGAGGCTCCCCGAGCGGGTAAAGGGCAAGGATGATGGTGCCCTCCACTTGCGGCTGAGGAGTAGGAAGGGTCGGGTCCTCCATAGGCAGTAAAACGGAGGATGGCGAGACCGGTGGTGCAGGTAAAGCCGAGGTGTCCTCCAAGATGAGAGAGGTTGGTGGAGAACTAGCCAGGGAGAGAGGTTCGTCCACATGTGACGGACTGATTGATGGACTAACCTCTTGAGGTTGATTGGGGACGAAGGGAGAGACCGTATTGACTGTTCGAACGTTGTGCTCATGATTGTCGTCAATTAAGGTCTGGACGTTGTTCTGAGTTGGTGGATGATTGGGGAAAGGTTGTTTGAAGATGTCAATGGCCTGATTAGGGGGTGCATTTGGATTGTCTAAGATGAGATCCCCCTTTTCAAGCATCTCTTGGATTATGTTCTTAAAAGTTTTGCAGTTTTCTGTGTCATGGCCCTTGACACGGTGGAAGCTGCAGAAGTCATGCTCCCTATACCACGTGGGGATGGCGTGAGAGGGATCAAATTGCGGAGGAGGTCGGGCTTGAGGGAGATTGAGGACCCCCTATTTAACAAGCTTGTCCAGCACAGACGCATATGATTCTCTGAGAGGAGTATATCGCCGCTGCACGTATCTTTGCTAGAATTGGTGAGTAGCGCTCTGAGATGTAGATGGCTCAGGCTGATTGGTCGAGGAGGATGAAGGTCTGACAACCACAGCATTAGCTGAAGCCTTAGATTTAGAATTAGATGATGATGGCTTGGCAGAGGAAGAGTCATTGGTCTTAGATCTGGGATTCTTGTTCCGCAACTTGACTTTATTCTCCTCGATGGCACGCAACTCAAGTTTGCGAGCCATCGTGAAGGCTTCGTCAAAAGTGTGGAAGGTTTGAACCCTCAGGGTGGAAGAGATATGTCTGGCACAGGCTTGGGAAAAGAGTTCAATAAGCTCGGCCTAGGGTAAGGAAAAGGAGAGTTGATTGATAAGGCCTCTCCATCGAGCAACGAAGTCGGCTATGGACTCGTCCTCGAATTGCCGGATAGAATAGAGGTCTGTGATTGAGACCTTCTTGGTTATGTTGATGGAAAAGTGATCGAGGAAGAGCTAAGCCAATTGTGTGAATGAAAAGAGAGAATGGCTAGGAAGGGAGCTGTACCAGTCAAGTGCAGCACTTGAGAGAGACATAGGAAACATGCGTAAGAGTAACGCATCGTCATGGCCAATGAGGTAGCAGGCATGTCTGAATGCCCGCAAGTGTTGTTGTGGGTCTTCCTTGTTTTGAAAGCGAGAAAACTTCGGAAGCTCCCACTGGCTAGGATATGGTCTGATTGGGATAGAAGGATGAATGGGCTCGTTACAGATTTGCTCGTATGAAAGAGTGTTGCGCAAGCCAGAAACAGAGGTCTCAAGACTAGTCATCTTGTCCATCAGCATTTTGATGATGTCTGCGGACGGATTGACGGGTTGCACGCCCCCTAAGTTGTAGGGCACTTGGAAGAGGCTAGAGGAAGTATGCGACATAGTCGGTTGTACAATGTATGGATGACTAATCACAGGGGCAGAGGTGGAGGCTAAAGGTGGTTGGGTGGAAGACATAGCTGGGCCCATTATCGCCATAAGAGGTTGAACTGTGGTAACGGGGGCCAAGGGATAAGAAGCCACCCTGGTGTTGATAGGGGCCAGGGTAGGCGGAATAGAGACGATAAGGTTTTGAAAAGGAGTGGATAGCGGTTGAGGGGGTTAAAGTTGACAGGGGGCTGGAACCCTGGTGGAAGTGGGCCCAATGATAGAGGGAGAGGCCACACCTGGAGGATTGGTCAAAGTCTGGTCAGTGGTCAAAGCGATGGCTTGAGTGTCTGAAGGTTGAACTATGGATGTTGTTGATACAGCCGTAGTCACGGCAAGAGAGGTTGGTATTCCATAGATTGGATTGCCCAAGGAGTCTCGCGTTCGGCTATGCGCGAGATAGTGTTGCAAGGCCTTGATGTTGAGGTCCAAGAATCGCTCGAAGTCTTGGTCCCCTTCTTGGACAATGGGAGTCTGCGGCGGGGTTGGACGAATGGGAGTTCTTTCGGTCTCCGAGTTGAACTCCATTGTAGGCTTGGTCACGGACGGGGTGGACGGAAGTGGTTGATGGCTAGCGTGGTTGACAAGAGCTTTCGCTTGGCTACGAGTCAAAACCATGCAAGGCAAAGAAGGTTCAGGTCTCAGGAACTGTGTTGCTCAGTTCCAGAAAACCAGGATGGATTCTTTGGCAGAGAAAGGACAGGTTTCAGGCTACTGGTTTTTGAAAAAAAAAAAGGACAGTGACAGAGACCGACGTCGGTTTAAAAACCGATGTCGGTAAGAAATATGGCCGACGTCGGTCAGATAACCGATGCCAATAACAGATGAAGCCGATGTCGGTATTAAAACCGATGCCGGTGACAGGGGAAGCCGACATCGGTGGCAGAACCGATGTCGGTAACTGTGTTTTCCAGAGAACCAAAAGGTTCTTGGAAAATAATGAAGAAGGCATCCTCACACACTCAAACAAACAGATGAGAAGAGGAAAACAGAGAGAGACACACAAGCCTAAGCGATAAATCCTAGGAATTAACCTTAGAAATTGTGGCTTATGCCTTAGATGGATGTTTGGGGAGATTGGCTAAAAAATGGGTCCTAGAAGAAGGCAGTCTAAAGATGGTTTTAGGTCTTGTTTTAGGTGCTCAAAAATCTGTGTTAGGGTCTAGTACGTGGCCTGGTGCTAAGGAGCAAGCTCCCCTCACTTCACGATTCCAGTGGTTAGCTGGTCTCGCTTAGCCAAGATATACCTCGCCTAGAGTTTATCCTCCGCCAGAGAACGGAGTGGGCTTCCCCCTTGGTGATGAAATCCAAGTAGGGTCACCAGGACGGGTAAGGTATCCGCTGGGGGATGAAATCCCAGTCGGGCCTTGTCTCAGGTATGTTTTATGTTTGTTTAGTGCATGTGATTTGGTAGTGTAACATCAAGTGTCTACAGTTCATTCAATATGCGTCTAAGTTACTATATGTGGACTAATGCAAGCACAAGCAGAAATGAAAGTGCAATACGTTTTAATGCCCAAGTCGAAATGTGATGTTGTGATGAAGACAAGTTTTGAGAAAGGGTTGAGAGTATGATGTTTAGACTAGTCTAGAATGTGCAAGAAAGAAAAGAAGGATTTGTTTTAGTTCTTGCTTATAGTGTCATTTGGAATAGAAGAAAGAGACAAGAGGGAAGGAGCCTAAATGCACCTAAATGAATGAGAAGGAAAAGGAACCCAGGAGGAACCTAGGGTCCCACCGGGCGTGCCAGAATGTTTCTTGAGCTAATTCGCTTTTAGATCTAAGAGAAAGAAGAAACTAAAAAAGTAATGGACAAGGCATGGGAAGTACCTGGACTAAGATTGCGCACCATAAATCCAGACGCTTGTGAGCACTCCTCTTTGGCTGTGGAGGAATGACACCTGCAACGAAAAGAAACTTGGACAAGAGGATGTTAGATAGATAAGCAGTGGGTTGCCAAGCGAAAGCTTGTTCCCGGAAGTGTAAAAACTTCCTTAAGGGAGGTCAACCCATAGATAACAGATAGATAAAGACTAAGAAAATGTAAGATGCCAGAATATAGAAGTGATAAACAGATTAGGAATGAAAGAAAACACCAATGATTACCTGAAAGGAGTAGTCAGGCTGATGACAGTCGCCGAGGTCAGAAATGCTGCCGGCGTCGGTTAAGAGGTCTACCGACGTCAGTTGGGGAAGTGACCAGCATCGGTCTGGGTAATAGCCTGTGGTCGGGTCTGGGATGTGTTCTGGACTGTGGACAGGTCCGGGATGCTAAGAGGGTCGAGACAGAGTTTGGGGACGGGTCTGAATGCACTGTGGAGTGATCTTGCCCTGTACAGGGTCTTTGTTGGCAAAAGGGGGATGAGGGAGTTGTCTGGGATTGGTATGAAGAGTGGGACAATGTGAGAGGAGGATGGACAGAGGACAGGTCTTGAGAAGGCTTTTCAGCCTCTCAGGGGGGAAGGATGGAGGGAATAGGAATAGCAGATAACTGAAAACTTAAAAAAAAAATCAATTAACAGACTTGCTTACCTTTTGCTTGCTGAATGAAGAGTTGAAGAAGCTGTTGTTGAAGCCATAGAGGATTCTGCAAGAAGAGAAATCTGATGAAGAACCTTTGCACTTGTTGCTGTTGTTGCACGAGGTCCAAACGGAGACAAGACGAATGCCAAAACACCAAGAGAGATCTATTTTCGAGCTCAAGGGTCCAGGGGGCTGCAACGGATGCAGAAAGGGGTAATGAAGGATGTCGACGCCGGCAGTTTCGCCGACGTCGGCCGAAGGGTCGCCGACGTCGGCAATCGCAGAATGGGGACAGAGGCTAAAAATAGCCTCTGCGCATTCTTGCATGCCGCCGAGCGAGGGGGGATGGGAAGAACGGTCACGAGGATGCCAAAATGGGCGTGGGGGGAAGATAATGAAGAGATTTGGCCTAATAAATGCTAGGGGGAAGGTGGAGGGATTCAAGGGAGGATCCAAGGTGGCAAGGGTAGGGTGGAAAGGGGGCCAAGGTCAAGGGTTAGGATAGGGGTTTAAGGCCAAGGGGGGAGGACCAAGGTGCAGACACGTTTGCGGTGTCTACAGGATCACCCTAAAAGAATTCATTACAGGATCAGAGGCTGAATACCAAGCAGAGTTGAAGAGGAAGGCAAAAAATTGAAGAAAAAACAAAGGTGATGTTCCTTCACCTTCTAAGCCTCACAAGCCTAGGATCATCTTTGTGTCCAAAAAGCCTAAGTCAACACGAGAGCCTGAAATAGCAGTTGAAGCAACCTAAGGTCAAAGTATCAAGGCACATATAGCTCAATCCATGAAGACACATGATCAACCTTCAAAACGACTAAGTGTTGGGTCTCCAATCTCGCTGGGACAAGCACAGCCGATCCAGAGCGCCTCTCCTTCTCCCCCTCAATCCCCTGTAGTGCTCACTTCTCCTATCTCTCTAATCAGTGTTCCCTCTTCTGAAGCCACTTCCCCTTCCAGGGTTGTTTATGGTGATCCTCAAGGTCTTTCAGTAGGTTCCCCTCACTCTTCTAGGTCCATTTCGAGTCTATCATCTCTGTCTTTCAACCTGCCACTGAGCCCTGCACCTGAGCTAGAATCAGTAGTTGATACAGTTTCACTGATTACTCTAACTACAACTACTGTCACTACCAGTAGTGTGGAAGCTGCTATAGTGACATTGGCAGAGGCAACTATTGTTAAAATGGGTACTTCTCTCCTGCCTTAGATGTCTGCTTTCACACCCAAAAGAAAGAAAATGGCCATCTCCCCAGATGAATTCGATTTTGGCAAGATAATGTCAGCAAAATCAAGGGCTCCTAAGAGGCCAAAAATCCTCTCCAAGTTGGTCAAAGAAAAGGGGCAAAAATTTCTAGAAATTGCCAAGCCTCCTCAGGATGCAACCCTTGAGGGTTTTGAAATGAGCAGTTATTCCATCTCTCATGTTGAACTTGGAAAAGTTACTCACGAAGGTGCGAAGAGCGATCTTCAGTTAGCAATGGACATTATGGTCCAAAAATTTGACAGGAAAAAGGAAATGAAGGACTATTATAAAGCCAAAGCTGAGTAGTTAACAGTAGTGATCAGAAGGCTCACTATTCCACCTAAAGCAGTGACTCCAGAGGCCTTTTTGGTGGATGATTCAGTCATTCAGAAAGCTAAAAAGACCTATTTAAAGGGGAAATTCATGGAGGAATATGTTGAAAGAATGCATAATCAGGGAGTCTCTTTGCTATCAAAAGTTGCAGAAAGAACAAGTAAAATGAAGAGGTTGAAAGCTCAGGTAGACGATTTTGTTTCCCTTATTTCTTGGGAAATTAATAGCTTAGAAAAAGATCTCAGCAGATGGAAGGAAATGAAAGATCTCAAAAAGAGTACCCTGATATCTATCAGTGTCATCCCCAACAAAGATTCCTATGTTGAGATCAAAGAGTCAATGGTCTTCAGAATTCAGGTACTCAAAGACTTAATTGATGATCTCAAAGCTTTCAAGGAAGCTAGTGAAAAGAGTGACCTGAGCCTAATGAACAAGTTAGAAGAGCTACCATGCAACTTGACCTCCAAGGACCATCAGTTCCTTCTGGCAGAGGAAATGATTCAGGGTTTCAAAGGGATGATCAAGAAAGATTTTGAAGAAGCATCTTTCTCAATGACTTCGGTGGACAGCATTCTAGATGCTCAGTTAACTTTGGAGAATTTGAAATCCAGGTTAACTGGCCACTCTAAAGCCATCACAGCATTGAAAGACGCACTGATCAGAGCAAGAGTCATCTTCAAGAATGTAGTTGCGCCAGACAGCGTAGGAATTTAGGCATCGATCACCATGTACGATGCTCGTCTGAAGAAGTCTGGCAGCAAGAATTGACTCTCTCTCCCCTTCTCTCTTCTTCTATCCTTATGCATTTCTATTTTGTGTAGAATGCATGCAATTTTGTAATATGTAATTACATGTAAATATTTTGGAAAATATCTAAAATTCAAAGATGAGTCATCTTTGACCAAGATATTTTATATTTTATTATTTTCTATTTTTGAGGATTTTCTCCCTATATATAGTGGAGACCTCATTTGTAAATTATCTTGGAAAATTCAATAGCAAACACTCTGCTGAAATTGAAGCAATTTTTGAGACTTTGTGCTCAAACTTGTAAATCATATTTTGATTAAATAAATGAGAAGCAGTTTATTTCAGACTTTGTGTTGAGATTATCTATGTTATTTAGGAAATAGTTCTTATGTCTTTTTCATGGTAACATCTTGTTTATCTGATCTAATAAGCAAAGTGGGTGTGTTATTATTATCTGAGGGTGCTTCTAGAGGGTAGAAAATAGACTTTGTGCTGTGTTTACCTTTGAGATTCTGTTATTTTTTGTAGTTTTAGGTGAAGACTTTGTGCTTCATTTCACTCTACGGTTGTACTTGTTCTAATCTATGGAGAAGCTATGGAGGACTTTGCACTTGCGTGAGCATTCTTGTGGACTTTGTTACTACAGGTGATCTCTTGCTCTTCATTTGATACCACTCCTGAAAGAAGAGGAGTGTTGTTAGCTTTAGACCAGTATTTTGCCTCTTTTGTTCTTCATACATTACCTCTGAAAAAAGAGAGGTAGATGCTGTTATACCACCCTCATGTGTTATTTTCTGCTTAATTATATATCCGGCATGTAAGTTTTAATAGGGAACCTCCCCTTGATGAGAGGAGAGATTTACCTCGTCTAGATCTGGTAAAGCCATATTCCTCATGGTGTAAATCTCCCTTATGTTATGGCTGATATCCCCATTTTGTCATCAGTTAGTTGATGACAAAATATTCACCCAACACCTGGGATTAGATCATAGCGTGGGAGGTTTAAGGGGCTCTCACCGTGAAAAGCTTTAAAAGGCAATGCCATGGCTGGAATAGGTTGTAACTATGGCTGAGCTGGGTTAGTGTTCCTAGCAACAAGTCTAGGAGGATTTACTAATGGATAAGGGTGAGTTCTTTCAAACCTGAGCCTTTTAGCAGAGTTTATAGGTAGCTCAATGAATTCAAAAGGGACCCCTCTTGAAGCTGACCTTGTGGTAACCTTTGGCATAGAATTTTAAGTGACTGGTCTTAAAATAAAGAACTGAGCTCTTATCAGTAGAGTCGGTAGATGTTGGAAATCTTTGAAATGACTGTAGTAGGACCAGCATCAATCCTAAAATACTACTGCGTTAGAAACTTATGGTCCCACTGGGCATGCCAAAACTATTGACGACTGGAGATTGCACCTGGTGGTAGGAAAACAGGTTCCTACCTTCTCCCCACAACATGGAAACCCCTCTCTCACCTGTGGGATGGCGAAGCAAGAGAGGAGAGTCTCTAGGTATGGGCTAGTTCCCTCTAATGTATCTTATTTGTTTCAGGTAGTGCAAAAATAATGGATATACAACTATATACAACTATATATAGCTATAAACTGGGGGGGATGAAAAGGGGGAAGAGATGCATGAAAACAAACTACCTACACTAAAGAGGTGATACACCAAAATAAAGGTTGACCTTCCACATCCACTCTCAGAATCAAGAAAAATGCAAATATACTCTACACATCTGGCAGAAGAAATAGGCTGCTAAGACTAACATGGAGGCTATAATGGAAAAATACATAACAAGGGTTTACCAAGGTGTTGTGGAATGCACACTTACAAGCAACTTCCTTTGTTCTGTCCTTCTCAAATATTGCTCTTCTCCTTTCAGCTACAGGAATGGCCCTTGTAGATGACTGGTCTGTTGGCATTAACCTGTGGAAGCATTGAAAATAATGACTAAACACAAATAATACTCATGACATACACATCAAATCTATCCAAGATGGAGGCAAAAACTGTATTTTATTGATTCAGGTGGAGAATTTGCAAAGCTGTGCTCTTTTCAAAATTAGAGAAGATTTTTCAAAATGACCATGTCTGTGTATTTATATGAGAAGAGCCAAGAGGAGTCTCATTGGCCTTTTGCTTTCAAGTGGTAGCTTTAGTCTTCATTGGGAAGAGGGAAAATACTGTTGATGACATCAAAAGTCAGCTGAGACCATGCTTGTCACCTCATTTTGTGTGTGACCTACTTTCCTCATTTTGCGTGCCTAGTACGTTAACCTGTGGACTTTTGAAAGGGTCTTTGAAAGTTTTGGGTGGCCACTCTACCGCTTACTATGGTGGGCAGCCATTTTGGTGTCCACTGCGGTGTCGGGCTTGGTGATTTCCCTGCCCACGCTCCCCACTTTGTATGCTTGTGCTCCCGTGGCCTACAGCTTGCTTGTGCTTACTCGTCTGCCGAGTCTTAATGTTTTGTGTGGCTTTGTTTCTTTTTGTGGATGGTCTACTCCTCATTATGGATGGTCCTTGTCCTTAGCACCTCGGCAGGCACCTTGCTTGTCCTCGAACGGTCTGTTAGTCCTTCTATATTTCACGTGGGCTTTGTTTTGGTCACTTCGCAGACTGTCATTGGTGGCAGTTTGACCATCAGCTACCATGGGCAGCAGTCTTGGCACTCACTGCCAATTGTGTTTTCTGTTGGGGGCCGTGAAATCCCTATCGACTGCTGTGTTTCCTACCAGGGGCAGCCCTTTGGTCGTTCGCTATGGTGGGTGGCCCTTTGCCATCCGCCACCGTGTGCAGCCCTTTGCCATCCGCCACCGTGGGCAGCCCTTTGGCCGTTCATTGTGGTGAGCAGCCCTTTGTCATCTACCACTGTGCTAGGGGTCTCTTTTTCCCTGCCCATTACTTCCCTCCAATGTTTCTATAGACATTTTGTGTGGGCTTGGCTTCAGACGGTCTGCCGGGATTCAAGCTTTCACAGACGTGTATAACCCACGAACATTGACCAAAACTTTGGTCACCACTAAGTTGACTAAGTCAACCCTGTCAGCCATAATTTTTGTAAGAGTTTAGGGTTAGAGTTGACTATATATACAAGTTCATTTCACCATTATTTAGAAAAGAGAAGTAAAATGTATTGTGCATCTGCTTATTATCCATTATACTTGAGGAGAAATATTAAGGTTCTATACTTTATTTGGAGATATAGATATTATCTTATGAAGAAGTGTTTTAGATGCATTGAAAGGTTGTGTAGCCTTGAGATGATTTATCTTTGTCATCCTTACATACCACAACAACCTCTTATGATGCACCTTGGCCATAGGAGAGATTGAGGCTCAACAAGTTCATCTTCAAAGGTAAAGTATTCTTAACATTTTTCCTCCTTTGTAAGGGTAGATAAATATATATTTGTAATTTTATATTATGCATTATGATTTTGTATACATTCACATGAGTATATGACTCTTATGCTTGTTTAATTTTGTTTTTTTAACCCCCACTTTATACCACAAAATTTGGTGAGCATTAGATTAGATTTGTTTTACTTGTTATTAGTTAAGTGAGATATTAAAACATAGGACTCCCTTAGGGTTATTGCATGATTATGCTTGATTGGAGGCTTTAGAACTCTCCCTAGCACCATGTATTATAGTAAAATATCCCCTAATCAGTTCTAGTGGATCCCCATATTGGTCATGTTCCTACTTAAAAAATGTGTCTCCAATTAGAAGAGTATGGTATGATATATCTTCTTTGAGTTGGCACTAATTTATAAACATGATGCATTTTTGATTACATACATTTTGGTGAACCTAACATCAATGTAACCCTTGTAGGTTTTATTTCACATTTTTTAAATTATTTTATCATTTTTATTATCATATATTTGTAATATTGGGTCAAAAGTGACATAGTTATAACTATTGTGTGTAGGTTTAACACATAATCATATCTATATGAATTTATTCTATTTTGTGTAAGTTTTCCAAACTTTAGTTCAGACTACTAAGTCAACCTAGTTGACCATGTACATTTTTAAACATTAGGTTTAGGCTACTAGGTCAACCCAATCGACCCTGTACATTTTTAGGCTTTCAGTTCAACATACTAGGTTGACCAAGTCAACCTTGTACACTTTTAGGCATCATGTTCAAGCTACTACATTGACCTAGTTGACCTTGTACATTTTCAAGCTTTTAGTTTAGTATACTAGGCTAGCCCAGTCAACATAGTTATCATAATTTGCAAGTATAAATCAAGGTTCTCAAATACCAATCTCATCTTCTTTTGTATATTCCAACCCACCAAGGTTCCTTTATATCCTTCTTTGTCATTTATACCATTTATCATAGTTATATTTTTCATAGTTTGTAGTCTTTAAAACCTCCTCTATATAGTCAACTAAGTTGACCCTATCAACATAGTTATGTATTATATGTGCTATCTAGAAAATTAGGTTAACACTATTGATGTAGTTCATTTTCAAACCCTTACTTCTATAGTATAGAATTGACATTATCAACTCCATTCTATATTCTCTACATACATTATTGACTGAATCAACATTGTAATATGTTTTAAAGTTGTAATTAACACTTATATATTAGTAATTATCTCACACTTTCATTTCTTGTTGATTGCATGATTAGAATAGATCACATAGTCTAATTAGGTGGTTTTAAATATACCATTTAGTTACACTATTTTCTCTTTTATGCACATAGTACCAAATCAAAAATTATTAAAAAAAATTTAACAATTGTCTACCTAAGGCCAAGCTAATTAGATTTAATCACCAAGGGGGAAGTTGACTTGGTTTTATGGCTAAGTATAAACAAATGGTTAATGGTATATTTTGGTTGGGCACTTGATACCCTTATCATTATGATATGTGAGTGAGTGGGTAGGCCCCAATACCAAGTTGGTACCATTACCAATATAGATGTTAGAGAGTTATAAATTATGTCATGGTGATGTCATGGGAGTGTCCTTGTGAGTGGATAAAGTTATTTGATAGCCTAAGTGACAATGACAAAGTGTGTAATGTGTTTATACTAGTATGCTTGAAGTATGTTTAGTTGATCTTTAGCTTTGTCTTGATTAGAGACGTTTAGGGATGAGTATGGTAATTGGATCAAGTTTAATATGTCCCTAAGATGTTATATATAGTTTTAGATCTTGTATACATAAGTATAACTCATTTTGTAGTCCATAGTTTTCATCTAGATAGTTTAGGTCTAGTGGCAAAAAATCTCAGTAGGTAGTTTGATGACATCACCATTCCACATGTAGATGAGTTGAGGGCATTGGTCATATGGTTGTGATCATAGCATTACTTATTTTTTATGTACCATATCTAAATTCATGTTTCAAATCATGGTAAAATATATGAGGGTACAAATTTGTCTTCTCAGTCAAAATTTATTATTTTCCCATACTTAGCCAAATTTGCAATGTAGCTAGAAAGAGTCAAGCAAGTAGTTTGATGATGGAATATCTCACATGTGTGTACATTTCATAAGAATTTGATCATATGGGTTTATTCAATTTAATACCTAGTTTATTTGTGTTAACTTGTAGGTTAAGCGCTAAAGCACAAGAAAAGGTGTGCATATGTAAATTTGGGCTCCTAAGTAGTTTGACTATGTTTTTCCATACCTATCCAATATTATAAAATGGTAAGAAGAGTTCAGTGATAATTTTCATGGTGTTATTTCTCACACATGTGAAAGTTTTAAGATAATTTAATCATATGGGTTTGTTTACTTTTGAGCATAGATGATTTGTACTAATTTTGAGATCATGCACTAAAGTGAGGAAAAAGTTATGCAAGATCAAAGTTGGTCTTCCAAAAAAATTTTAACATAGTTGGCTTTGTGGAAAAAAAATTGAGAATGAATTTTAATGGTGTTGTATCTCACTCACATGAGGGATTGAGTAGTGTGTCATATGGTTGAATTCTCTTATGTGATGATATCATCTAGTCCCAATTTGAGATCATGCATCAAAGTGCATAAGAAGTTATTATGGTTAAAAAATGACTACTCAGGCATATTGAAAGAGTTCCCATAGTCAATTTTGAAAAATTTAAATCTTAAGCAAGATCAATGGTGCACATTTATCCAAGAAGCTAGGAAGTAGTGAGATGAGGATAGGTGCATGATGTTTAATGACTAAATAAAGGTACAAGATAAGGATCCAATTAGAGAATGGGTAATCATACATATTTATCAAATGATGAGCATTCATTTTTAATGACCTGGTTGATCCATAGAGATCAACAGAGCACATTGAGTCAACATTTCAAGGTTGCATGAGATGAAGTCAGAGTGATAGAGATTTAACATTTGAGCATTGGCACCTATGTGTTAAAGATCAAACAATATCGATGGAGCATATTTAATCTAAGCTAAGGATACATGAGATGTGAGCATTATTTTCAAGGTTTAACTGTGACCATTGCCATTTAAATATTTGAATTTGCTAAGGGAAAAACTAGTGTCTGGTTTTTGGTGCATATCTTTCAATAAAAGATGGATTTTCTCATGTAGTAAAAATCAAATATGTAGAGGATTCGAAGGCACATCTAGAAATATGGATTTGATGATATAGAAGTGTGTGTAGATAAATATATTTAGCTTTAAATTTGACTATGATTTCATGATTGTTCTACAAGTTACCTGAGAAGAGTAATTGAGCTTATGTAGATGTTGTTTCGATGTTTCATGGTGAACTAGATATTTGGGAGAGTTGTCGATTCCATGAGGATATTCTATGAGTATTTTGGGGGTGTGATCAATCTATCTTGAGCCTTAACAATGCTTAAGAAGTTTATTGTATGTTTAGTAATGGTGTTCTTATGTATAAGGTATATTTTTGAGTTCATTGAGCATATGAAGAGGTGAGCTAAGGTGACTGTGATCATTTGAGGATGTATTATGGGACATAATGAGTGGACCTATGTATTTATAAAGTGGTCTTGTTTTCTTGTTTTATTTGATAGTGTTCTTAATGGGTGAATAGGTCTTCATGATACCTATAAGAGATATAAGGGCCTTATTAAAAGGTTGAAATACTTAAGTGTGACCTATGTGAGATGACTTAAGGGTGAAGGCATGTATTGTTACCGACAAGGATTATTATGGACTTGATAATTCATGATAGCTCTATATATAGTGAAAAAAATATGTTAGTTTCTAAACTTTGTGTGAGAGATTTGGGAGAGATTGGAAAGAGGCTTTCGTTTTTTGTTTGTGAAGCAAATGATAGGTGGTGTGCTTGTTGGTAGAGTTAATGAGTGGAACAGTTGGTTAACCTAGTGTATGACCTATAGGTAATGTTCTTAATATCAATATAGTGATCTTATAATTTGTGTATATGAGAAGAGGTTCGAGTGTGTATATGAGAAAATTTTGAGTGTAGAAGGAAAGATATTGTGGCAGGCCTATGTGAGAGGTTTATTTGATAAATAGAGAGAGTTTGTGTAGGGGCCAGTTATTTGGATTTCCATCATTAGGTGTTGAATACATCAATTCTAAAGTGGAAGTGTTATTCTCAAGGAGGGCTTAAATTAATTGATCTTCTTTAGGGGTAGTTTCTCCTTGTGAAATTGGGTTTCACTAAAGACCTTTGATCATAAGGACTTGATCAAGGTTGTGGGTAACAGGGAATTGACTGAAGGATATTAATTAGAAGAAATTGATTAGTTTCTTATTTTTGAGCATCATATAAGATAGTAGTCCATGTGTTTGTAGGCTTGAGAGTGGGTTTTATTCCCCAAGATGGTTTCCCATTTAGATATTGTGTTTTATATGTGATCTTACATTAGGTACATTATTCATTACTATGAATGATCTATATGCTTCATGAATGATTGTATTGAATGCTTAAGTATTTTTAATTGTTTGGAAATTTAATTGGATTATTTGACATCACTGATTCCCCTCCCTTCTCAATGGATTATACCTCTAAAAACCGGTATCAAAGTGAGGTCCTTTGGTAAAATATTGATAGATTGAAAGTGATCCAAGGTACAATGACTAGTTAGAATATGTAAGGTGGTTTCCCTACTAAATAAGCACCGATGTTCAATGAATCTAATTATGATTTTTAGAGTGCTAGGATGAAATAATACATTATGTCCCTAGGGTTTGATGTATATAAATCTATTGTGGATGGTTATGTTTCTCCTAAAATTCCTCCATCTAGTGTTATAGATAATAATCTATTTGAGAATAATTCTAAAGCAATGAATCCCATCACCTATGGTCTTACAGAAACTGATTTCACCAAAGTAATTCATTACACATCTACTAAGGAAATATGGGATAAATTGAAGACTATTATTTAAGGAGATTCAAAGGTTAAGTTGTCAAAGTTGTAGAGTCACAAAAGGCAATTTTAATTTCTCAATATGAACAAAGAAGATATTGTGGCATCATTTCTACAAAAATTTGATGAGATTGTGAACATCATCATAGGTCTTAAAGAGAACCTTGAATAAGCTATTGTTGTTTAAAAGGTATTGATTTCTCTATCCCCCAAGTTTGATATGAAAGTATTTGATATAGAAGAGATTCATGACCATCCTCAGTTGAAGATGGATTAATTACATGTCACCCTTACTGTCTATGAGATGAGGAAGAAATATGATATAACACCAATGAAGGAAGAAACATTCAAGACTAAAATGAAGACAAAGAGGAAGTTACAAGGTAAGAAACTCAAGGAGGATGGCATTCTTAATATAGATGAGGTTTAACTAATTGCTTTGATTTCAAGGAAATTAAGAATAGGTTCAGGCAAGTATAAAGGTAAGTTACCCCTAAAATGATTCAATTATGGTGAGATAAGACATTTTGATAATAAGTGCCCTCATAAGTATAAGAAAGATGATGATGATGATGATGATGATGATGATGATGATGATGATGATGATGATGATGATGATGATGATGATGATGATGAGCATGATGAGCATGATCAAGGTCATGATGATGGCAAGAGATCTTTTAGGTCTGATAAAATCAAAAAATTAATTCATAAGGTTTGACAATAAGAAAAAGTACTTCAAGGACAAGAAGAGTCTTTTCACCAAAGAAGACTGTAGCTCATCAAATGAGAGTGAAGATAATGACTCAGAATATGATCATGAAGATGGTATCCCTATTGAAGATGAATCTCTATTCATGGATAAAGAAGGAAGTTTCTCACATAAGAAGGTATCTACTTGGAGTGATTTAGATGATGATGAAGATCAGGTAGACTATGAGACTACATTGATTAATGCTCATGAAGAACTGAAGACTAAGAAGATCAATAAGAAGATTAAATTTAAACTCAAGGAATTTGAGGATAAATTTAATATGTTTGAAGAAAGAATGGATGGATATGTCAAGGAGCATAAAGATATGGTCAAACATCTCAGTTGTCATTTAGAAATATTGTATACAAGCTTAAAAGATAAAGAAGATGAATGTTCAAGGTATGTAATTGAAAATGAGTCATTTAAATTTGAGTTGGAGAAGGTATCTAGTAAATTAATGTCATTTGTGAGATTTAAAAAGATATTAAGGGATCTAGACAACATTCTGAATGATCAAAAACATGAAAATCAAAAGGCTAGTCTTGGATATAAATAAGAATCAAAGACTATAACTCAAGACAAAATGAAGACTAATGTGAACAAATTCAATCAACCTTTAAAGATAAATTATCAATCAAATAATGAAGGTGCTAACAGAATGAAGATTAAAAAGATCAGGCAATCAAATGCCATGAGGTATGTAAATTTCAATGGATATTGTTATACTTATAATCAATTTGGGCATAGAGCTAAAGGATATAGAAGACCTATTAAAAATGAATTTTCTTGGAGCTATAATTGGGGTCATTAGTCAAAAAGTGTAATCAAGGCTGAGTGTCTCAACTATCATGATGTATGACACTTTGTAATACATTATCCATTTAAGGTAAGACAAGGTGAGTTTCCTTCAAGAGATATTGAGTGCTAAAAATTTATGAATTAGGACACATTGCAAGATTTTATCCAAATATGGTAAGGTAGAATGAGATTTTTATAAAAAGTATGGTTTGATTCAATTAGGAATAGAGTGGTCAAATTGCTAGGCTCTGTAAGCAAAGGCCTACAAGTTAGAAATGGTTCAACTAGGTTCCAAGAATACAAGAAAGAAGAAAAGTTAATACATGGAAAACAAAGGTGGTAAGTATGAGTCATGATGAGACTTTAGGTCCAAGTAATATGTTTTCCATGGTGGAGAATGCTTCTAAAGTTGAATAGTCCTAAGAGGTCTCATTGTCTGCTCATGTTGAGAATGAAGAGACTAAGCTCAAGGATAAGACCAAGGTGTTAGTTGATGCTAGTTTTGAGGTATATATAGATCTAAGTGAACATCCTACTATTTTTAAACAAGTGCCTAGTTATGAGCTTCCTAGCTACAAAGAATATTCTATAAATGAAAATGTATGCCATGAATCTTTGTTTTCTCCATCTATTGATAACCCAATCATAGAAGAAAAGGAGAATGTTGTAGTAGTTGAGGAAGTTGTTTCTCTAAAGTCAAAGAAGAAGAACTATAATTATCGATTGAGCAAGGAGGAGGAGTAATATGAGGAGTTTTATTTGTTTTAAATCATTAAGGTATAGAGGGTGTCTCTATCTATGCTTGTTAAGAGGCTCCTTTCAATGGAAAAGTAAGTGTTCTCATGGTATTCTTGAGATGGTACTAGAAGACTAGATTTGAGTATTTTCAATTGAAACAAGTATGCCCATATGGAAAATATGTTGAGTTAATGTGATAATGTTGATAACTATATATGGAAGTAGTCTACAATGTTAGATTAAAGGTTCATAAATGGCAAAGGAGGTTTTATGATTTGTCAAGGTCTTAAAAATGGGTTATAATAAGTCAAGATAACCAATGGTGTGGAAGATTAAATCTTTGTCTAGAAGTGTGTAGTGGTTATATCAAGGTGTAAAAGAGGTTTTAGAGGTGGACATTGATTGGAAGGTGTTGTGTTGACTTTGTTTGTTTTAAGATTCTAGGATTTTGGGTTATACTAGAGAAGTGTTCTGCCTTATGATTTGAGGTATAAGGATTCTTAATATGTTTAATGGGTCAAATGGGTTGTCAAATCAAACTCCATAGAGTTTTGAAGGTTTGTGGTTCTCAAGTTTTTATCAAATTGGAGGCCTAATTAGGCAGTAAGTTTTAAAAAGAAGTAAGTTGTAGAGAATGAACTGATTGTTGAAAATTGGTGTCCTTGAGGGAGTATATGAGAGTGATATAGATATGAAGCTCTAGGTCTTGAATATGTGTCTACTAAAAGGTATGGGTTTTGTAAGTTTTGGGTAGGGATACAAGGAGTCTAAAACAATCCTAGTATGAAGAAAAGTTATTTTGTTTAGTTTCTCCAAAAGAGCAAAGCATGAAAGTTTCAAGGTTATTTTTCATGTTAGTTTAGAACATCTTTCCTAATTAATGAGTGGCATGGTGCTCTATTGGTGTTCATGAAGGTGTCTTAAGAAAGAAGGCTAGTAAGCCTACATAGTGGTTCTTCATGGTGTGTAGAGATTTGAAGATGCTCAAAAAAATTAATGGCTCAAATATTTTAGGGGGAGTCCCTCTCAAATGTTTTTTGATAAGTTCCATCAATTTTTAATATTTTGTATGTATTGTCTTCTTTGGTTGCAGTGCTTGGTTGAAGTGAGTGTTGGCATGGAGCAAGAGGAAGTTGTCAAGACAAGAAAAAGTAGGCTCAAGGTAAGTGGAAGTTTATATCATCTTTATAAGATGGTTATTTCCTATTTTTGGTATTTTTAGGTCATTGAGATCAATTGGTGCACAATTTTTCATTGTGTCAAAGGGGGAGAAAGTTCCTTTTCTGGGAGTTCTTGAAGAGAAAGAGGGTGAGTTGTATATTTCTATATATGATGTTTTTTGACATCAATGACAAATGGGGAGATTGTTGGAGATTTGTCAATAATGTCATTTTCATGTCATAGAAGTGTCTTTGTGAGTGTATGAAGTTCTTTGATATCCTAAGTGATAATGACAAAGTGTGTAATGTGTTTGTACTAGTGTGCTTGAAGTATGCTTGGTTGATCTTCAATTTTGGCTTGATTAGAGATGGTTAGGGATGAGTATGGTGATTAGATAATTTTGAAAAGGTCCCTAAGATGTTATCTATGCTTTGATATCTTGTATGTATAAGTATAATTCATTTGGTAGTCCACAGTTTTCATCTAGATAGTTTGGGTTTAGTGGTATAAAATCTTAATAGGAAATTTGATGCATCACCATTACCACGTGTGGACGATTAGAAGGGAGTTGGTAATATGGTTATGATCATAATATTCCTTACTTTTATGTACCATATCTCAGGTCATGCATCAAATTTAGGTCAAGGATATGAGGGTTTAAAATTGGATTCTCAGTTAGAATTCATTGTTTTTCCATACTTAGCCAAATTTCCAATGTAGCAAGAAAAATCCAAGTAAGTAGTTTGATGATGGAATATCTCGCATGTGTGGACATTTCAGGAGAAAGTGATCATATGTATTTTTTTAGTTTTATACGTAGTTTATTTAAACTAACTTGTAGTTCAAGCACCAAAGCATGAGAAAAGATATACATATGAAAATTTGGGCTCCCAAGTAGTTTTACTATGTTTTTCCATACTTAGCCAATATTACATTTTGGAAAGAAGAGCTGAGTGAGCATTTTGATGGTGATATTTATATCACATGTGAAGGTGTCAAGAGAAATTGATCATTTGGGTTTATTCATTTTTTATCATATATGATTTGCGCTAATTTTGAGATCATGCAGTGAAGCGAGGTAAAAGTTATGTAGGATGAAAGTTGGTATTTTAGACAAATTTTGACATAGTTTTCTCAATGACAAAAGTTTTTGAGAAGGAATTTTAATGGAATTATATCTTGAATGTGAGAGGGGTTTAGGATTAGTGTGTCACATGGTTAGATTCTCCTATGTGAGGAGAGAATCTAATCCAAATTTGAGATCATGCATCAAAGCATAGAAGAATTTTTTAAGGTTCAAAAATGGCCACTCAGAAATATTGAAAGAGTCCCCATAGTCAATTTTGAAAGAGTTAAAGCTTGATGAAGATCAATAGTGAGTGTTTCTCTAAGAAGTTAGGAAGTAGTGAGATGAGGATAGGTATATGATGTTTAACAACTAAGAAAATTTACAAGATAAGGATCTAACATTGAATGGGTAATCATATAGATTGATCAAACAATGAGCATTGATCATTAAAGACTTGGTTAATCCACAAAGATCAATGAAACACATAGAGTCAACATTTTAAGATTGCATGAGATGAGGCCAAAGTGAAAAAGGTTTAACATTTAAGTATTGGCACCTCTATGTTAAATATTAAATGTATTTGATCTAACCTGAGAAGACATGAGATGCAAGCATTGTGTTTGATGTTTAACTGTGACCATTACCATTTGAATATTTTAATTTGATAAGGTAAAAACCAATGTTTGGTTTTTGGGCCATGTGTTTTGATAGAAGATGAATTTACTCATGTAATTAAAATCAAATATGTAGAGGACTCCAAGGTGCATCTATAAATATGGATTTGAAGATTTAGAAGTGTGTGTAGACAAAGATATTAAGGTTCAAAGTTGACTATGGTTTTATGCTTGTTCTACAAGTGACCCACAAAGAGTAATTGAGATTATGTAGATGTTGTTTCAATGTTTCATGGTGAGCTAGCTTTTGAGGAGTGGTGTATACTCCATGAGGATGCTCTATGATTATTTTTTAGGTTTGATAAATCTATCTTGAGTATGAACAGTTTTGAAGAAGTTGACTATATGTTCAATAATGGTGTTCTTGTGTATAAGGTCTTTGTTTGAGTTGATTGAGCATGTGTAGAGGTGAGATAAGGTGATTGTGATCAGTTGAGAATGGCTTAGGGGACATAAAGAGTGGACCTATGTATTTATAAAGTGGTACTGTGTTCTTATTTTGTTTGATAGTGTGCTTAATGGGTGAATACGTCTCCATGACACCTATAAGAGCTACAAGATCATTATTAAAAGGCATATCTATTTAAGTGTAACACATGTGAGATGACTTAAGGGTAACGACATGTAATATGGATGAGAAGGGTTATGAAGGAATTGATAATTCATGATAGCTCTATATATGTGAAATAAAATGTATTGGTTTCTAGACTTTGTGTGAGAGATTGGGAGAGATAAGAAAGAGGCTTATGTGTATGGTTTGTGGAGTGAAGGATAGTTAGTATGCCTATTAGTGGATTTAATGAGTAGAATAGTTGGTTAACTATGTGTATGACCTTTAGGTCATATTCCTCCTATCAAGATAGTGTTGTTGTAGTTTTTGGATATGCGAAGAGGTTTGAGTGTGCAGATGAGAATAGTTTGAGTGAAGAAGGAAAGAGATTATGGCATGCATATGTGAGAGTCTTGTTTGAGAAAGAGAGAGAGTTTGTGTAGGGGTCAGATACTTAGAGGTACATCATTAGGTGTTGAAGACATCAATTCTAATGTGGAAGTGTTTTTCTCAAGTAATTTCTATAGGACTTGATCCTCCTTAGGGGTAGTTTCTCCATGTGAAATATGGTTTCGCTAAAGACCTTTGATCAGAAGGACTTGATCAAGGTTTTAGGTCAAAAGGACTTGACTAAAGGATCCTGGTCAGAAAGGCTTGATCAATCTCTTATTTATGATCATCTTATAGGATAGTAGTCCATGCATTTATAGGATTGAGAATGGGTTTTATTCCTCAAGAGGGTTTCCCACATAGATCTTGTGTTTAGTATGTGATCTTGTATTATGTTCATTATTCACTGTTATGAATGATTTATATGCTTAATGAATGATTATATTGAATCCTAAAGTATTTTTAAAGGTTTGTAAATTAAATTAGATTATTTTTTTATCACTAATTCAACCCCCTTACTCAGTGTATTTTACCCCTAACAATTGGTATTTGAGTGAGGTCTTTTGATAAAATATTGATAGCTTAAAGCTGATCCAAGGTACAATGGCTATTCAAAATGTGCATGGTGGTTTCTTTAATAAATTAGAATTAATGTTCAATAGATGCAATTATGATTTTTAGATTACTAGGATGAAGACATACATTATATCCCTAGGGTTTGATGTATGGAAATATGTTTTGGATGGTTATGTTGGTCATGTTATTCCTCCATCTGGGGTTGAAGACAAGAAGCTATTTGAGAATAATTCTAAGGCAATGAATTCCATCACCTATGGTCTTACAAAAATTGAGTTCACAAAATTAATTCATAGCACATATACCAAGAAAATATGGGATAAATTGAAGGATATTTTTGAAGGACATTCAAAGGTTAAGTTAGAAAAGTTCCAGACTTATAGAATGAAATATGAAATTTTCAAGATGAACGAAGAAGATGCTATGGCAACCTTTATGGAGAGAGATCATGAGATTGTAAACATCATCAGAGGTCTTGGAGAGAACTTTGAAGAGGCTACTATTGTTTAAAAGGTATTGAGGTTTCTATGCCCCAAGTTTGATCTAAAACTATCTTCTATAGAAGGGAGTCATGACCTTACTTAGTTGAAGATGGATCAATTACATGACACCCTTACTGTCTATGAGATGAGGAAGAATGATGATATAAAACCAAAGAAGGAATCAAATTTTAAGACTGAAATGAATGCAAAGAAGACGTTTCAAGGTAAGAAACTTAATGAGGATGACATTCCTGATATAGATGAGGATGAACTAATTACTTTGATTTTAAATAAATTGACAAGAAGTTTAGGCAAATATAAAGGTAAGCTACACCTCAAATGATTCAATTGTGGTGAGATATGACATTTAGCTAATAAGTTCCCTCATAAGTAAAATAAGGATGATGATTAAGAGCATGATCAAGGTCATGATGATGGCAAGATATCTTTTAGATATAATAAAAGTAAAAAGGGATTTAGAATGTTTGACAACAAGATGAAGTAATTCAAGGACAAGAAGAGTATTTACACCAAAGAAGATTGTAGATCATTAGATGAGAGTGAAGATAGTGACTTAGAATATGATCATGAAGATGATAGTCCTACTAAATATGAATCTCTATTCATGGCTAAGGAAGGAAGTTGATCACATCAGAAGGTGTCTACTTGGAGTGATTTAGATGATGATGAAGATGAGGTAGACTATGAGACTACATTAACTAATGGTCATGAAGAATTCAAGATTGAGAAGAAGATCAATAAGAAGATGAAATATAAAATCATGGAATTTGAGAAGCGATTCAGTGTGTTTGAGGCAAGAATGAATGAATATGCCAAAGAAAATGAAGATATGGTCAAATATCTAAGTTATCAATTGGAAATATTGTCTACAAGCTTAAAAGCTAAAGAAGATGAATGTGAAAGGTATGTAATTAAAAATGAGTCATTGAAATCTAAGTTATAGAAGCTATCTAGTAAGGTAATGTCATTAATGAGATTTGAAAAGAACTCAAGGGATCTAGACAACATTTTGAATGATCAAAAGCATACAAGTGATAACACTGGTATTGGATACAAAGAATAACCAAAAATTACAACTAAAGACAAGATGAAGACTAATGTGAAAAAGGTAAATCAGCCTTTGAATATAAAGTGTGAAACAAGGAATGAGGGTACTAGTAGAATGAAGACAAATTAGATTAGACAACCAAATGTCATGAGGTATGAAAATTTCAATGGTTACTACTATACCTGTAATCAAATTGGGCATAGCGATAGAGAATGTAGAAGACCTATTAACAATGAATTTTCTTAGACCTATGATGGGGGCCATTAGTCAAAAGGTGTAATCAAGGTTGAGTGTCTCAACTATCATGATGTGGGACACTTTGAAAAAAATTGTCCATTTAAGGTAAGACAAGCTGAGTTACCTTCAAGAGATATTGAGTGCTATAGTTTTTATGAACTAGGACACATTGTAAGATTTTGTCCAAATCTGGTAAGGAAGAATGATTTTTTTGCAAAATGTATGGTGTGCTTCAATTTTGAATAGATAGGTCACATTTCTATGTTTTTCAAGCAAAGGCCTATAAGTTAAAAATGGTTTAATCAGGCCCCAATAATGCAAGTAAAAAGACAAGTTAATACATGGAACCAAAGGTGGTATGAGTTATGATAAGACTGTAGGTCCAAGTAATCTATTTTCCATGGTGGAGAATTCTTATAAAGTTGAAGAGTCCCAAGAAGTCTCATTATCTACTTATTTTGAGAATCAAGAGACTAAGATCAACGAAAAGACCAAGGTGTTGGTTGAATCTAGTTTTGAGTTATGTATGGATCCAAGTGAACATCCTACTATTGTTGAATAAGTGCCTAGTGATGAGGTTCCTAGATGCAAGGAATATTATAAAAATTAAAATGTATGCCATGAATCTATGTTGTCTCCATGCATTGATAATCTAATCATAGAAGAAAAGGAGATTGTTGTAGTAGTTGAGGAAGTTGTTTCTTTAAATCCAACTAAAAAGAAGAAGAATAACTGTAAGTATCGATTGAGCAAGGAGGTAGTGGAATATGAGGAGTTGTATTTATTTTAGATCATTGAGGCATAGAGGGTATCTCTATCTATACTTCTTAAGAGCATCCTTTTAGTGGAGAAGCAAGTGTTGTTGTGGTATTCTTGAGATGGTCCTAAAAGACTAGAGTTTAGTGTTCTCCATTGGAATAGGTATGTCCAAATGGAAAATATGTTTAGGTAATGTCATAATGCTAATATATATATATATATATATATATATATGATCTTTGCAAGGTCAAATTAAATCTTCCCAAATGGAAAAGGAGGTTTTATGATTTGTCAAGGTCCTAAAATGGGTTATAAGAAGATAAGGCTCCCAATGGTGTGGAAGCTCAAATCCTGGTCCAGAAGTGTGTAATGGTTGTCTCTAGGTTTACAAGAAGTTTTAGAGGTGGACATTGACTAAAAAGCGTTGTGTTGACTTTGTTTGTTTTAAAATTCTAGGTTTTTGGGCTTTGCTAGAGAAGTGGTCTAACTTATAATTTGAGGTCTAAGGATTATTAATATGTTAAATGTGTCAAATGGATTGTTAAATTAAGCTTTATAGAGTTTTGAAGGTTTGTGGTTCTCAATGTTTTAAAGTTTTTGTCATAGGAGGCCTAATTGGCCAGTAGGTTTGTAAAGCAAGTAAGTTACATAAGATGAGCTGATTGTTAAAAATTGGTGTCCTTTAGAGAGCATATAAGAGTGATCCAAATATGAAGTTTCAAGCCTAAATATGTGTCTACTAAAAGGTATGGGTTTTGCAAGTTCTAGGTAAGGCTATAAGGAGTCTAAGATAGGACTATTATGAAGAAGAGTGCTTTTATTTAGTTTCTCCAAAAGAGAAAAGCATGAATTTTTAAAGGTGAGTTCTCAAGTTGGGTTAGAACATGTTTCCTATTTTATTATTGGTATGGTGTTATGTTGGTGGTCATGGAAATGTCTTGAAAAATAAGGCTGGTAAGCCCGCATGGTGGTTCTTCATGGTGTGTGTAAATTTGAAGATGCTCAAAAAGTGCAATGGATTAGAGATATTAGGGGGACTTCTTCTCAGATGTTTCTTTTAAGTTTCATCAATTGTTAGTATTTTGTATGTACTATCTTCTTTGGTTGTAGTGCTTGGTTGATGTGAGTGTTGGCATGGAGCAAGCGGAAGTTGTCAAGACAAGTAAAAGTAGGCTCAAGGTAAGGGAGAGTGTGTATCATCTTTTTAAGATGGTCTTTTCATATTTTTGATTTTATCAAGTCCTCGAGATAAGTTGGTGCCCACTTTATCATTATTTCAAAGGGGGAAAATTTCTTGTTGTAGGAGCACTTGAAGATAAAGAAGGTGAACTATATATTACTATATATGATGTTTTTTGACATCAATGACAAAGTGGGAGATTTTTTGAAGAGTTATTAGTGATGTCATGGAAGTGTCTTTGTGAGTGGATGAAGTTATTTGAGAGCCTAAATTGCAATGACAAAGTGTGAAATGTGCTTGTACTAGTGTGCTTGAAGTATGCTTAGTTGATCTTCAGTTTTGGCTTGATTAGAAATGTTTAGGGATTAGTATGGTGATTATATCATGTGAAAGAGGTCCCTAAGATGTTATCTATTATTTGAGAGTTTGTATGCATAAGTATAACTCATGTGGTAGTCCATAGTTTTCATCTAGTTAGTTTAGGTCTAGTGGTAAAAAATCTCAATAGGTAGTTTGATGACATCACCATTACCATGTGTGGATGAGTCAGGGTGAGTTGGTCATGTGGTTATGATCACAGTAGTCCATAGTTGTTATGTGGTAGATCTTAATTCATGAATCAAAGTACAGTAAAATATATGAGGGTGCAAATTTGGATTCTCAGTTAGAATTCATTATTTTGACATATTTAGCCAAATTTGCAATGTAGCTAGAAATAATCGAGTAAGTAGTTTGATGATGAAATATCTCACATGTGTAGATGTTTCAGGAAAATTTGATCATATGGGTTTTTTTAGTTTTATACCTAGTTTATTTATGCTAACTTGTAAGTCCATTGCTAAGTACAAGAAAAGATATGCATATGTAAAGTTGGGCTCCTAGGTAGTTTGATTATGTTTTTCCATACTTAACCAATATTGTAATATGGAAAGAAAAATTTATTGATCATTTTGATGGTGTTATTTCTCATACATGTAAAGTTATCAATATATGATGATCATATGGATTTGTTTAGTTCTGAGCATAGATGATTTTCACTTATTTTGAGATCATGCACTAGAGTGAGGTAAAATTTATGCAGGATCAAAGTTAGTCTTCTAGAATTTTTTTGACATAGTTGGCTCTGTAATAAAAGTTTTTGAGAAGGAATTATAATGACATTATATCTCGCATGTGCAAGGAATTTAGGATTAGTATGTCATATGGTTAGATTAACCTATGTGAGGATATCATCTAGTCTAAATTTGAGATCATGCATCAAAGTGTAGAAGAAGTTATTAAGGCTAAAAAATGGTTACTCAAGCACACTGAAAGGGTCCCCATAGTCAATTTTAAAATAGTTAAAGCTTGAGTAAGATCAATAGTGAATGTTTCTATAATAAGTTAGGAAGAATGAAGATGAGGACATGTGCATAATGTTTAATGATTGAGCAAAGATATAGGATAATGATCTAGTGTTGAGCGGGTAATCATATAGATTGTTAAATACCTAGTTGAATTGTAAAGATTGACAGAGCACATTGAGTTAACATTTCAAGATTGTAAAAGATGAGGTCAAGGTTATAGAGGTTTAACATCTGAGCATTGGTGCCTATGTGTTAAACATTAAACAAGATTGACTAAGCATATTTAATTTAAGTTGAGAAGACACAAGATGTGACCATTGTGTTCAAGGTTTAACTATGACCGTTTCCATTTGAATTTTTTAAGGGAAAAAATAGTGTCTAGTTTTTGGGCCATATCATTTGACAGAAGATGAATATACTCATGCAGTAAAAAGAAAATATGTAGATGAATCTAGGGTACATCTAGAAATATGGATTTGAGGATCTGGAAGTGTGTGTAGATAGAGATATTAATCTTTAAAATTGACTAGGGTTTTGTGTTTGCTTTGCATGTGTCCCAAGAAGAGTAATTGATCTTATATAAATGTTGTTTTGATGTTTCAATGTGAACAAGATATTAAGGAGTATTATAGACTCCATGAGTATTCTCTTTGAGTAATTTGGAGTGTGATCGATCTATCTTGAGTGTGAACAATACTTAATAAGTTGACTATATGTTTTTTATTGGTGTTCCTATGTATAAGGTCTCTATTTGAGTTTATTGAGTGTACATAGAGGTGAGGTAAGGTAAGGTGACTATGATCAATTGAGGATGTCCTAGGGGACATAAAGAGTGTACCTATTTATTTTTAAAGTAGTCTTGTGTTCTTATTTTGTTTCATAGCATGCTTAATGGGTGAATAGGTCTCCATGATACCTATAAGAGCTACAAGGGCCTTATTAAAAGTTGTAGTTGTTGAAGTGTGACCCATGTGAGATGCCTTAAGGGTGAAAACATGTATTTTGGCCAACAAGGATTATTATGGACTTATTAATTCATGATAGCTCTATATATAGTTAAATAAAATGTGTTGGTTTCTAGACTTTATGTGAGATATTTAGGAGAGATTGAAAAGAGGTTTATGTGAGTGGTTCATGGAGAAAAAGATAGGTAGTTTACATGTTGGTGGAGTTATTGATTAGAACTATTGATTGACTATGTGTATGACTTATAGGTCATGTTCCTACTATCAAGATAATTATATTACACTTTATAGATACCTGAAGAGGTCTGAGTGTGCAGATGAGAATAATTTGAGTGAATAAGGAAAGAGATATTGGAATACCTATGTGAGAGGCTTGTTTGAGAAAGAGAGAGAGTTTGTGTAGGAGTGAGATATTAAGAGATCCATCATTAGGTGTTGAAGACATCAGTTCTAAGGTGGAAGTGTTCTTCTTAAGGAGGGTCTAAAGGACATGATCTTCCTTAGGGGCAATTACTCCTTATGAAATAGGGTTTCACTAAAAACCTTTGATCAGAAGGACTTGATAAAGGTTATAGGTCGAAAGGAATTGATCAAAGGATCATGATCAAAAGGACTTGATTAGTCTCTTTTTTGTGATCATCTTATATGATAGAAATCCATGTGTTTAAAGGATTGAGAGTGGGTTTTATTCCCCAAGAGAGTTTCTCACGTAGATCTTGTGTTATGTATGTGATCTTGTATTATGTTCATTGTTCACTTATATGAATGATTTGTATGCTTCATGAATGATTTTATCGAATTATTAATTATTTTTAAGGGTTTGGAGATTGGATTGGATTTTTTACCATCACTAATTCACCCCCCTTTGTGGATTTTACCTCTAAGCTCAAACATCCTGAAACCATCCTTAGATTAATTTCTAGTTCCTTGCTTAAAACCAACTTCCTATCACATCTAAAATAATATTTTAATAATCTAAAAACATTATGTTGACCACTTAGTTAGATTTTACTTTTCAATTCAATTGCTTGTTCTTTGCTCAATTGTATGTTGTATTACAAAAACTTGCATTAGCCAATGTTAATGTAAGGTTTTATGTTGTGTGCCTTAATTGAATCAACCTCATTTAACCAATTTATTATGTTTTTCCCTTCATTTATTTCTTTTAAAAGTACTTGTAAAATTTTTATTGTTTCAGTACATAGTTTTTCCTATCAACATAGTCTCTTACAAATTGTTTATTTTTCCCTGCTGACTATACTAGGTTGACCATGTTGACTCTGTATACTTTTCAAGATCAAAATTTCTATATTAGGTTGACCCTATCAAATTTGTATAATTTCCATCCCATATTTTTTGTACTAGGTCGACCCTATCAACTTTGTATAGTTTTTAGACCATGTTTTCTATACTAGGTTAACCTAGTCAACTCTATATAGTTTTTAATCACTTTCTCTTTCCTTGTTTTTAAATCTATCTTGCCTTGTTTAGTCGTAATAATTCATCATTAAATTCCTATTTTAAGATAACACTAAGTTAAATTCAATATCTATGATGATTTTTACCAACCCTCATAGGGTTTCCCATACTCAGAGTAAGGATCCTCTCCTAGATGAGAGTAATATTCATATAGCCACTTGTACAATGAACTATGGGGCTCCTCCTCATTCCTCTTCAAAACATAATCCTCTCTTCTCACTTTAATATCAACCCAAATTAGAGTATGCCCTTGAAATGCTCTTCTTCATCTCTGAATTTCCTCAACATAAAGGAAATGATATTTCTACCATTTACCATCTCATGATTAGTGGTGAAGTTGAAGAGCCTCATTCACCTACTCCCACACTCTCACATTGATTTGGTGGCACTAACTTATTTTATTCTCAACCTCTTCCCTCTATTATGAACCCTTCTCATACCATGACCTCTTCTTTTTAAAAATTTTCCACTTCCATGCCTAGTATATCCACTAACATGGTAGGTTCTACATCTAATGGACCCATCCTAAGAACCAAACTCCTTAGATCTTCCACTAGTGCATAATTTTATACCCAATGTAATCATGATTCTATTACTTCTATTTCTCATCCCTTCACTAGTCCATCTTTTACCACACAAGAAAATTTTGCCACTAGTGCCTCACATTCTAATAGTTCCTCTCAAGCTTCTACCAACACCAATAGTGGTATCCAAACCACTCTTTCCAATACTAATTCTTCAATTAGTTCTAAAAATTTCATTAAAATCCATCAACTCTTATTATAAACACTTAATAAAATGAATACTTTTAAATCTCATAATACAAATCAAATGATGAGAATGTAAAATCACCTTCTCCATCTTCAAACCCACCTCAAATAATGCCTTGGGGAATGAATAATCAAAATGTTCCCCCACCTCCTCTTCAATATTCCAATTAAAATCTCATCCCCCAACCTCATGTTGTCAACAAGACAATTAAAAATCTTCAAAATGAGCCTCTTACCACTCAAATTACTAATATTAATATAAGAGGTATCACATATCATTTCCTACAATGGATCAACTGATCATACTCTTCATCTAAAAACATTTTTAAATATATATAAATATTAGGTATAATTTAATAATTTGTTGTTACCAAGATCTTATACAAAGATCTAATAGGTGATGCCTTAGATTGGTATAACCAACTAAAAACTCATTCTATTGCTAGTTTGGAATATTTAGTAAATGCTCTAGTCCAAGAGTTCCTAACTAGTGATCTTCCATAGAATACTTTGGCCCATTTCATAAATTATAAATAACTTGAAAACAAAACTACCCAAGATTTTGTTAAAAGGTAGAAAACATTGTCCAATAAATGTCAACATACATGGTTGATGATAACCTTTTCTATCTATTTACCAATGCTCTTTTTCCCAAGTTGCAATATCGAGTCCGCACACACTCTCTCTCTACATACCTTAGAGGATTCCATTAACCAAGTAAAATGTCAATATTTCATTATGCCTCAAATTGAGCCACCCAAAACTTCTATGGGTACTCATATCTTACTTAAAAATAAGAATCATAATACTACCAATGATGGTGTCATGGACTCTTATGACACCATTCACACTATTCATGTTGTTATTCCTAACCAATTTTTGGAACCAACTCCCCCTTATAAAAAATACACCAATACTCACTTATTTTCACCTAATACCATCAATGTTCACAAAAATTTATCCTTGGTTTAATTACTAAAACATTTTCTTAGGCCTCTACCACAAAAAAATGATCCCAGTCATCCTATGAAATCTTGGTATGATCTTAGCAAGTTTTTTTAGTTTCATAATAATTGGGGTAATTCTCATGAGACATGTAGGTGGCTTTGTAATTTATCTATATATTTTATTCTTGGTACTATTTTTTATCATGACTTTATCATTCAAAAATGTCAACAAGCCTTTGACATTAATTTTAAAGCTCATGAAACACATTAAATCTCAAGCTTTAAATCAAGATAATGCTCATTTGGATATCTATAAAGACCCTCTTCTTAATCACCAACCTAATAAATATAGCCAAGATAATCCTACCCCTTCCACCAATAATTTATAAAGTCTTGTTGACCCAAATCCTGAAGATAATGTGCTTAACATGACTAATATACGAAGGGTGGTTGTTTTCATTGACCCTCAACCTATCTACACCCCTCCTTTATCTCACACATATTGTGTTATCTAGGATTCTTCTCCAATTCACTTAAATGATTTGGGTAAATATGAATTTATAACTTTCAATGACCTGATTCCATCTCCTCCCTTGGATAGCACTTCCTATTCTATTTCTACCATCCCTCCATCTTATTTACCTAACACTAATGACAATCAAGATTCTATCAACACTTCTCCTACCGATTCTCAAAAGCAACATAAACCAACTATGTCACCTTCTCAACATAATTTTAAACCTTGTTTGAAACCTTTTCCTTCTTATCAACACAAATTCCAATGCACTTTGAGTTCCTCCTTCAAAGGACCTCATTCATTACTATGCACCTATTTCTAACAACTTTCTTATGGGTTATGATGAATGGGATCGCATCATGGAAATCACTAATATCCCATCCCAAATTCCATTTATTAAGATTATAAGGACCTATCAACATCATCAAAAGCATCTCATGAAACTCTTGTTTGAAATTAACATTCCTCATTCTCCCCTAATAGGATGTGAAGCACCCTTATTTGGATCTTAAGATAAAATATTAAAATAATGTGAAGAGATGTACATCTATGTTGATGAAATAATGGAAAATTCTCTTTCCTTAAAATTTCCCATTACTTCTATGATTCCCAATGAGATTCTACTTTGTGTGGATGATCCTCCTCTATTCATTAGTGTCTAAATTGGTGATATCCAAGTCAAGTGTGCCTTGATTAATGAGGGTTCTAGAACTTGTGTTGCCTCTATCAATTTTATCAATACCCTTAGATATTATGAATTCAATATCATGTCCACATGTAACACATGCCAAGGATATGATCAAATTTAAATGCCTCCTTTAGGTTTTGTGTGGCTTCCTATTACCATCCTGCCTGTCACCATTCATCTAAAGGTGATGCTATTTAAATTTTCTCTATCTTATAACATTTTAATTTGTAGGTCATGGACTCACCACATGAGAGTAGTTGCTTCTTTTTCTTGCCAATATGTTAAATACCCTCATAATGGAGCCATATATGATATTTAAGGTGAAAATAACCCTTTGAATTTCAAAAAATCCCAAGATCATGGTGTCTTTAATATTCCTAATCTTGATCCATTACCCAGTGTTCCATTTCACGAGTCTCAATGATTTAACTTTCTTGTCAATTCAACTCAAGGTTACAATAGTCATCCTAAACTCATTGGGAATATTCCCCTTAGCCTATTAGATTTGAATGAAGATGATCCTAATGAGATCAACCTAAAGATTAAAACTTTTGATCTCTCATCTCATCTCATTTCTCATCTTCTTGCTTCTTTGTAGCCTTGTTATTGTAAACCACCTTATGATAATATCCCCATTGTCTTGACTAAGACTCAACATTCCATTAATCACACCTCATCAGATGATAATTTCATCCCTACCTACATCAATGATCTTCATACACCTAACTATGATGATGGTTATACCTTAGATCCATTATTAGGAGGTCTTGTTCAAGCTCATGATGTTGATATTATATATTATCATTCCTCTTTGTTTTAATCTTTTATGCTTATTCCCATATTCCATTATATATAGTTATTAATTTTAAAATTTTATCTATTTATTATAGTGTAGATATGGTGCAGACACCTCCAATTTATAATGAACCATGTAGGAGTATGATTATGGATCATGTTATGATTTGGCCTTACCACTTTACTAGGTACTTTGACCCTTATAACTTGTTAATCCTTGCGATTTATGCAACCCTCCTTTGGCCTTCTATAGACCATGCCCATCCCTTAGTAGAACCTACTTTAGATCCAATTCCTACTCCTACTTTAGCTAAGTCTATCCCTGATTCTGATACCATCACTCCTTTCATCAAGCCTAGTCTAGTTCCCTCCCCGCCACCACCTTCCCTCAGTGATGGCTTATTTCCTTTACCTTAGATGCATCTATTACATATAAAATAGGTTGATAATCCTTCCCAAGATCCTTCCACTTTTGTTAAACTTCATCCTTTGAGTACCTCTACTAAGCCTACTCACAAGCATATCTATTGTTTCCATGGAAAAAATAATCATTCATCCATTCATTATCATAATATATGATAATATATTTATACTTTACATCCTTATATCCCTTAGTACATAGATAAATCCATACCTCCCCTGAATGTACTACTTGAGTATATTCCTAAGTATGGAGAGGTGTATTATCTTTGGCACAAATGTGGTACCCATTACACCAATCATTATTGCATCCTTAAACAACATCTTAAAGATCAAATATTAACTATTCCAGCACCTTTTACCATTCCTCCAATAGGTTGCTCCCACAAGAAGGTTACCCCTTCTCCCATAGTTACACCTTATGCAGTTCCATCCACTCTTGTGGTACCTTCATCACCTCATATTCCTCTACCCATGAATCCTTCACCTGTGGATCTTCCCCCATATGGGGATCCCTCTCCACTTGTGATTCCTTCACCTATGGATCTTTCCCCATTAGTGATCCCTTTTTACCCCATAGAGTCTACTCCCATGCATTATTATGAGCATCCCTTACTAGATAGTCCTCCTCAGTACTATCCATCAAGAATTCCTACCTTTTCTATTGAGGATATTAGACATGAAGTATTTTATAATTTTTGTTTAAGATAGATGATACATTAGCTACAATGTACCTCCAACTTCATAGAGATATATCAAATGTTTTGGATAATGTGTGTGGGAAATTATATCAATATTTATGAAGGCATGCATGGTGTTCTTACATTTTCATTTAGATTGGATGTGTACTCCAATCTTATCTTTATCTATTTTTTGTATCATTTGAAATTGTGTCTAATTCTTATTTTTATTACATGGTGACTTTGATTTCACACTCTATATTGCCTATACTATCATTTATGTTTTTTTAAGAATGTCTTCTTTATCATTTCTTTTACTTTTTCTTCTTAAGTTTCTTTCTTAAATCTCCCTTATTTTCTCTTCATGATTGTTTGCTTTCTTATCTATGTATACATAGATAATTGCCATTATGAATTGTTTATACAAACTTGGTTCCTTTTAGTTATTCCCTCTTTACCACATGATCAGTTATAAAATAATTAATCTCCTTATATTCTCCTTTGACTAGTCCACTTTGGATCTCCTTTATCCCCTTTATTCCCTTTTCACAAACTAATCATATACATGGTTTAGACTTGAAATAACATGTTGAATTTCATTATTAAGCCTAAGTGTCCTAGTCAGTTTTATCTTTGGTTACTTAGCTTCCTTTATCCTAAGCTTATAGCTCATTCATGTGTATCACTCTATCTCTCATGATTAGTCATTCCAAGTCTGTATGGATGAGGAATCTTAAATTGTCCTAGTCAATCTTATCTTTTTTTACTTAGCTTCTTTTATCCTAAGCTTATAGCTCATTCATGTGTATCACTCTATCTCTCATGATTAGTCATTCCAAGTCTGTATGGATGAGGAATCTTAAAAAGCCTTTAAAACATTCAAAATCTAAATCATTTAATATAAGAAAATGATACAAAAGGTAAAAACATTAAAAATTTCTTAAAATTCCAATCACAATAAAAGACATGATTCAAATCACATATCATTTTTCTAGTTGAAGATAAAACTCCATAGTTGGCCTCACATTTAGATCTGAGGTCCATTAGGGTATGGCAAGCTAGTAGATTAGAAAAGGAGAATAAAAAAATCTTTTAGTGATACCTACTTTCTCATGCAAGTACCCAATCTTCACAGTAGACCCATGGCTCTATAAGGGGTCCTAAGGAATGGAGAACACATTGTGGAAAGGTAAGTCCATTTTAATTTTCATGCATATAGCCTTCATGGGATAATATATATACTTCACTTATTATCCCAAGCTTTATGTCCATTAGTCAAAATATCCTAATTCCTTGGTGTTGATAGTTCTTAGTCACGTGCCTAGTGTGTCTCATTCTTATTAAGGATGCTCACATCACCCATGTCACACCTCACATTCCTTATTTACATGATATTTTCCTTATATTCACCTTGTTGGATATTGATTTTAGCTAATCACATCTTGATCACATCTACTTTATTATGCCTCTTGGTTTATAGTTTGTGAGTTGTATTGTAAGACCTTGGATATGACAAACCCTTCCTCACATACACCCTTACACCATTTTATTACCACACCATCTCATTGTTATACTAATCATGTCATTAGATGGTTGTGTTTTCTTACATTGTATCTTAGAAAAAACACTAAGTTTGAGTTTTCATCCTTTAGAGATTTTAATTTTAATTTCTTCATCATGTTCTTGTTTGATTTTTGTGGAATTCACTTATCTTAAATATGACATTTTCTTACATATTTATCTTTATGTATGACTTCTTCATGTTTGTCTCACATCTTGAATTAAATTTCACTTTTAGTCTTTCATGTTTCTATTTATGCTTATCTTACATTAACTTACTTTTCACTTGCTTACATATATTTGTTCCAGATTCTTGCATTGATATTTCATTTGTCATTTATGTTTTACATGCTTCTCAACATGATTTAGTATGTTCTACATTCCTTTTCACCATCTATGTTTCTCATGCTTCCCAATGTGATTTAGTATGTTCTACATTTCTTTTTACCATTTATGTTTTACATGATTTCCAACATGATTTACTATGTTAAAAAATCATTTGTCATCATTTTATCATTCATTTACCTTAAATATTTTAACCTTCCCTTAAAAAACACTAGGTTGACAAAAGTTTCCTTATTTTGACTAGGTTGACTTAATAAACTAGGTTAACCCTTTACTTTTCCCCCTCTTAGTACTAATTTGACCAAATGTATTTTTCTACTAAGTCGACAGTCATGTACTAATTCAAAAATCTAAAAAATACACTAGGTCAACATATACCTACTAGGTTGGTAGTGTGGATTTAGTAAGATATCAGCCTACTAGGTCGCCTAGGTCACCTAATTGTTTCTACATAGTTATTACTTTGATTCTTTGTTTTACCTATATCTATGTTTCTATTAATTAATTTTTCAAACCATAAAATGTTCCATAATCATAAGGACTTAGAGAATATTTTTCACTAATATATGCCTATCTTCCAAAAAAATAAAAAATTGGCTCTTTTTTGCACCAACTTCTACAAGTTCACCTAATGTTCTTCACATTTGGATGTCTTCACTTCTCTTACAGTCTAATTATTTATTTATAGCACTAAGGTAAGTAAAGGTATGTTTTTTAAAATTATATTCTTTCATTTATCTTATTTGATACTTATTTCATTTTACTTAGTATCAACGTTATGTGTTATCATGTTCTATTTCTTGAAGAATCATCTCATGTTGCACTCACATCACATGTGATGAACTTAGAGTAGAGCATATTGATACAAATAATATTTTTAGACTTTTATCGATTATTGATACTTTGTATCTTTTGGGAACCCATCGAGTCTCAATATCTCTAAGTGCATGTCTTAAAGGGTGCACTAAGAAAGGGGTGAGAAAACCATTAGTGCTTCATAGGATTTTTGTCCCTTTTTCTACATATTATCTACACACTTGCATCCTAAACACTTTTTCCATAATATTTTTATTCTCTATTGTACCTTCCTCCAATCATTTTCCACTTACATTTACCTTTTCCTAGCCTAAATCCCCTTTCAATAATTTAATAACTATGTTGATAGTGTTGACCTTGTTTATTTGTCATCAACCCATAGTACCAACATAGTTTATTTTTAGCATAGGTTAAACAATACTAGGTCGATTGAGCCAACCCTATCAGCCATAATTTTTTTAAGGGTTTAGGGTTAGAGTTGCCTATATATACAAGTTAATTTCACTATTATTAAGAGAAGAGAATAATAAGTAAAATATATTATGCATATACTTATTTACCATTCTACTTGAGAAGCAAGCTTATGGTTCCATACTTTCTTTGGAGATATGGATATTCTCTTGTGGAGAAGTATTTTGGATGCATTGATAGGATGTGTAGATTAAATATAATTTGTCTTTATCATCCTTGCATACCACAATAACCTCTTGTGAAGCACTTTGGCCAAGGGAGAGATTGAGGCTCAATAGGTTCATCTTCAAAGGTAAGTATTCCTAACTTTGTTCCTCTTTTGTAAGGGTAGATATATATGAATTTGTAATTATCTTTCATGCATTAAGGTTTCATATATATTGACATGAGTATATGTCTCTTATACATGTTTACTTTTATTATTTATAACCTCCACTTTGTGCCACAAGCTTTGGTGAGCTCTAGATTACATTTATTTTACTTTTTATTAGTTTAGTGAGATATAAAAACACAGGACTCCCTTAGGGTTATTACATGATTGTGTTTTACTATAGGCTTTGGAACCCTCCATAGCATCATGTATTATGGTAAGAGATCCCATAATCAAGTCTAGCAGATCCCCATATTGGTCATGTTATCACTTAACAAACGTATCCGTAATCAAAAGTGTATGGTATGATCTATCTTCTCCAAGTTAGGATTGATTTATAAACATGATGCATATCTGATTGCATACACTTATAAGGTGCTCTAAAATGAGAATATGGTACAACCAACTATTCATGTTTCCAAAGATCATGTATATGTGTCAAATTTAGAGTTATAAAATCCATAATACTAGGAATATGTCTCATATAACTATGTGGTCATAAAATAGTAATCAAAGTTATAGTGGTTCATGGAACCCATTTTTTAATTCTTTGTGACTTTTTTGGTACAATTTTATGTCTTTATAGCCTTTCTAAAACATATTGATCTGTTCTCAATAACTAGCTAGGCCATTAAGGAGTAAATGAGGGATCCATAGATTTCACTATGTATTTATGATGCAATAACCTCTCAAGTATCCATCACCTAGGAAATGGGATTACCTTTTTATTACCATTTCATGAATGATTAACCTTAATAATTTGTATTATTAGTTGTCTTCGAATAAAATTCCCTTCTTGTAGTGGATGTTCATATTGAATCCTTGAAAATTTTATAACCCCGTTGACATGAATATACTTGAGACATCCATGCACTATGGATCACACTACATGGATCTTATGATTCTAAGGTTATCCTAATAACATATCAAATACTACCATATGTGGTATAACTAAAAACATTGTGGTCACATGTGCTAGACCAATATGTAAAATCAAATCAATCCACCTAAAAAATCTTGTGATTTCCCATCAAATTATTTAACCATCTTGGTAGAACGATATAAATCATCATGTGTATATCCCAAATTTATGAGTAATGTCATGGTACATACATTATCACTAGAACCATTATCAACCATAACACTACATATAAGCTAATGATCAATATGTGCTCTAATAAATAATGAGTGAAGATCATCATCCATAATCCCACTTTCATATAATGAAAAGAAAAACTCTAAATCATAAGAAATATCTCATGTCTAAGTGTGCTAATAAACCCATATAATGAGTTCCCATAATGTAGTGGAGGAAGATGTGCACTATATTCCATTTTCACTTTTAGTGCTTCCTTAGATTGATTTGGGAATGTATTTTTGAATATATTCTATTTTCTATGATCATTAGGTTGTGACCCTAAATCTGATAAAATATTCTCAAAGGTAAGTTGTATGTATGGTATCAATAAGATGTTATATCTTGTGCTTCAAATTGTAACATCTATTTTTATAATTCTCATTGCATTGATGGTAGTCACAATAAGCATTTGCATCATATCCTTTTGGTATAGGTCAACTCATATCAACCACCTTAGGAGGTGGGAGAGATATAATATGACATTAAACTAGATTTTGAAGGAATGAAGATGGAGACTAAATAAATTGTGTAAATTATCTCTTAGGTGTATTGGATAAGATGATCCAATTGGGTTATTATGACACTATAGTAACTATGTTTTTTGCTTCCTTTTTAGCTTTAGGATGTTTTAACTTATAGTTTGGTTTGATATGAAACTTTGTATTTGATGTGTTGTCTACATACTTAAGCTTATTTAATTAAATAAGTTTCATTCTTGATCTCAAATAACATGGCATAAGTCATCAAAAGAATTGAACTTATTAAAGACAATAGACTCATGTGATGTGCAAAACATACTTTTCTTGAAGATATTTACCTACCATTGGTTTTTTCATTTTGGCCAACATTGTCTTGTACCTCAAAACACACACACACACACACACACACACACACACACACACACACACACACACACACACACACACACACACACACACACACACATTTTCAAACTTTTACTGATTATTTACACATTGCATCTTGCAAGAACCTGTCAAGGCTTAATATCTTTGACTGCATGCCTTAAGTGGTGCACCAAGAAAGGAGTGGGCAGAACATTGGTGCCTCATAAGATTATTTTCCATTTTACCACTTGCCATATACACACTTGACTCCTAAAACCATTTAGCCTAAGCTTATTGTCCTTGATCCTACCCATTCCTCTCAGTTGTCATGCCTTATCCATCCTTTTATTGCCTTAACTCCTTTTTGGTTAGTCAACTATACTAGGTTGACTAGGTTGACCTAGTATAATTTAGTGGTATTTTTCACTTTCTTAGCTTGTTAGCGTTTTAATTGACCTAGCTCAGACCTACTGAATTGTCCTAAAAAATACACTAGGTTGACTGGGTTGACCTTGTATAATCAATATTTTTGGGAAGATTTAGGTCAAGATCCACCTATATATACAAGTTCATTTCCCACCATTTCATAAGAGAAGAATTAATAGTGAATAAGTGTGAATGAACATCTACTTATTGACCATTCTACTTGAGGAATAAAGCTTAGGGTTCCATAATTTATTTGGAGATATGTATCTTATATTGTAGAGAAGTCTTTTGGATGCTTAGATAGGTTGTGTAGCCTAAAGCTGATTTATCTTCATTATCCTTACATACCATAACAATATCTTGCAAAGCACCTTGGCTAATGGAGAAATTAAGGCTTGACGAGTTCATATTCAAAGGTAAGTATTCCTAACTTTATTTATTCTTTGTAAGAGTAGATAAATAATGCATTTATATTCTTCTCTCATATATTAGGATTATATATACATTGATGTGAGTATATGTCTTTTAATACATGTTTTGTTTAGTTTTTTTTATTGTTTTTAACCCCCATTTTGTGCCACAAGCTTTGGTGTGCACTAGATTAGATTTAATTTTTTTTATTAGAATAGGTGAATGTTTTAAACCTTATGAATCCATTAGGGTTGCTTTACAATTATGTTAGACTGTAGGATTTGGAACCCTTCCTAACATGATATGTTATGAAAAGTGATTCCCTAATTAGGTCTAGTGGATCCCCATATTGGTCATGCTCCTACTTAAAAAGTGTATCCCATTTGAAAGTGTAGGTAATATTTATCTTCTTTGAGACAAGATTGATTTATAAACATGATGTATTTATGATTACATACATTCTAGTAAACCTGACATGAAACTTGTAGACACCTAAAAGTGGCCACCAATAACCTCCAACTAGGATTTTAACCAATTTCTATCAAAGCATCACAATTTAGCTTAAAACAATAAAACACGCAAAAATATGTATCCCAAAATGGGGCAATGCATTTTATGAGATATCTAACTTTGATCAGATCATTTTGAGTCAAAATGACATTTTTCATGTGGGTTCTCTAGATTGCTCTTTTCTACCAAATTTATTGCATGATACATGTGACTTTGTTATTTTGTGTTAGTAACAACCTAAATGGGATAATAGATCTAATGCATTTAACATTAAATTCTAATTCCAATCTAGTCAAATTTTGAGCCAATAATATGACATTTTGACTAGTTTGATTAATTTATGCACCAATGGCCAATATTTTCACCAAAATTGAAAAATCATAGTTAAGGCTAATTAATATGAATCAAGAGCTTAAGTTAATTTTCCTAGAACTTGTTGAATATTTATTTTTGGAAATTGATTATGAGTTTATACATCACCAAATGACATCATTTATTGAGAAGACATCCCTAAGCCATAAATGTATAAAATATATGATCAAGCCCTCCCATATCTCTTTAATGCCTCTCTATCCCAAATATTTATGAGGGAATTTATTGAATTTGGCATTTAGAATTAAATGGATCCTTAGCCACACATCTTCATCTTGAGATAGATGATTCACATTCATTCTAATCATTTTGAAAAATCTATAAATAGGAGGCCTTGTCTATTGAATTGGGGGCTCAATCAGAGTAATGTTATAATGCAAGATTTAATTTATGAAGCATATGCATAATGTTATAATTCCAAAAATGAGCCAAATAAAGACACATCAAGCCATATCCAAGCCAAGCCAAGTAATGGTGCCAAGATGAGATGAAGGTATCCACACTCCATTTATGAAGACCTCTTAGGCACAATCTAAGCAAGCCAATCGAAGAAGACTCTTGGAACATCAAAGAAGGCAAGAAAAGTAAGTTTCTTGAATTTTATTTATGCTTTTGTTCATTTGTATTCTTCATCATGTTCCCCCCATCAGATAAGCTTAAGGTGTTAGCATTAGAGTGTTATATTTGGATTTTTATTTTATTCACTAACACCATACTAATCTCCCCTTATTACAATCCTATGTTCACAAATAGCATGCTCAATAGGACCTACCATCATAAATTGGGTCAAATAGCACCTAAAAGAAAACTAAAAACCATTTTCATGTAGGATTTTGGAGTGTGGAAGTGAAAAAGATGAAAATTTGAGCAAACGTCCATTTTTTTGGAAACCATAATTTTGTCACTATGGAGTCATGGTTTTGTCCTCTAGACTACAATCCTGTAACTCACACAGTCATGGATGTATTATTTGAAGTTACAATATTATGTTTAAACTATGTTTTTAGACTAATTTTGTCTATTTATAGATTTTGTATCCATTTTACAACCTCATTACTATATAGTCATGATATTGTAATACCACAACTTGAGAGTCATGGGTTTTTTTATCTGAGTCATGGTATTATTGGTAAACTATTAGTGGTTAAGAGACAATATTTCAAATCTTGTAGTAGTTGTAGTACACTATAAATAACAAGATTATCAACTCGAGTTGTAGGATTGTTAGCCTGAGTTACAATATTATCAACTTAAAGTATGGGATTGTCAACTCGATTAGCAGGAATGTCAGCCCAAGTTATTGGATTGTCAACCTAAGTATTAGGATTGTCAACTTGAGTAGCAACATTGTCAAACTGAGTAGAAAGATTATCAAACTAACCTAGGTAGCGATATTACCTATTTGAGTCATAGTTTTACAGAGTAGCGAGATTGCACTGTGGAGTAGCAGGATTGCACTGTATGAAACCTAAGATCTCATTTTACAAAGTTTTTTATTTAATTTGGACAAGTGCTTCAAGTCTAAATGAAAATATAACTTTTTTCTTGAAGAGGAAACTTAAAAAATATATATAAACAAGCTTAAGCTATACTTTTTAACCTCTTTTTTAGTGCTTAAAAAGGAATAAGAACTTTCATTTTGGTGTTTAAGGAAACACTTAGATGTTTGCTTGAACATTTTCTAGTTGTTCTTTATAATTTTTTACATATTAAATCTAAGGGGATAAAGAACATCACCACACATTTCATTTAGTGCTTTAAAATTGAACACACTTAAAGTTTTTGCAAGATATTTCTCATTATTTCTTTAGTTAGTTTTGCTTGAGAAAATAGGGAGTTGTGTGTATATGATCTCCCCCCATCCCTTAAAAGGAACTTTTGGGATCAAAAATGGCAACTCATTGCAAAGTGACTTAGTTGAAAGGCATAAAATAGAAGTTGTGAAGGCTCTCCCCAAGACCTGTATGGTTTGGGTGATCTAGAAACAACCTTTAAATCTCTTTTACTTGGTTTTTTACCTTCAATACATCTTGGATTATGAGGGGGCCTTCATTATCTTCAATAAGTTATGTAGGGAAGTTTTAACCCAAAGTTTGAGCTCTCAGCATCATCTTCAACCCCTCTTCATGAGGGGTATATAAATTGGGATCACCCCACTGGGATGATGGTTGGAGTGATTAAACCATCTCTTCTAATTGGGGCTAAGCTCAAGAAATTTGAGCATATTGAAAATCACACTATAGTAAGTGATAGATGTAGTGTTTTTAAAAAGGGTGAGACCTTTTTACAACAAGATAAGTATTGTGGACCCAATTGACATGTTTTTTCTCTTGCATTTTGATGTGAAAGTCTTGTGCATCCGAACCATCTAAAAACATTTGAAAACTTGTTAGTTTATTTAACCCCATTGTGTCATACCTTATCAATTTAGGGCTTAATATAATTAGTTAGTTAATTTATCTTTGCCTTAGATTACTTAGTTTTTCAATGGAGTCAAAATTGTTTGTTAGCAAAGGGTTACATAACCAAATACATTGTCCACCATTTTCTTAAACAAGGAGGCATTATGTTGCCAAGTGAAAGTCATATTTTTCCTTCTTCAAATATTTATCATAAACTTGGTGTCATATATTATAATTTAACATAGTTATGTTGCCCATTTAAGTCTAGATTATTTTCAACATTTTGTTTAAGTCTCTTATTGATAGTTTAAATTCAAAATTGGACTCTTCTAAGTTTTAAAGGTTGATGTGTTAAATTGGGTTTACCACTTTGCACTTGACTTGTTTTAACTTGAGTTCAATTCCCAATTTGAATTAAGGTCCATTCTTAGACTCATGATCATTATCATCATTTGGTAGGAATAAAGTCATCTTTTATATCACTCATGATTTGAGTCCTAGGCTACACTTTGTACTACCCATCCTATTTTTCCATTTGCCTTGGGTCTATTTGATAACACACTTTTCCCTTAGATATTTTTCAAACTTTGTGTGTGTGTGTATCATTTGGGTTAATGAGAGTAGTGTTACATTGCCAAAATCATGTTGAAACCATTATTCTATTAGTGTCTTGAAACAAACATTTACCACATATTTTGAGTATTTTTTATGGTTACACCACTCAAATTATTTTGAAACTTGTTTTATAAGCCTATTCTTATAGAGTCAAAATATTTTCCAACTTTCCAACCATTTTGAGTTTCTTTGTGAGCCTTTGTATAGTGTGGTTATACCATCCACCTTTATCTAGCTTACTAGTTAAAAGAATCTAGATTTATCCATTTATTTGGGAGAAAATAAACTATCTCAAAGTGCCTTTTTTGTTTCATACCTCATACTTATTGATCAAGGTTATGTCTAAGATTCAAATGCCTAGTTTTGTTTATAAGTGTTTCAAATCTGTTAGATTAAAAATCTCATATTTTAAAGTCTATATTTTGATGATGTTTGGACAAAATTCCTATCGTGTACCTTTTTTTGAGCCTAGATTTTGATGCCACATTTGGCCAAAAGTCCTAGCAACTTTTATTTTTTTAGATTATAATCATTTGAAATACTTTGAACTAGATTTTGGAATTTCAATTTGTTGTCCTTTTACTTGACCTTTTTGTGTGAGACATGTAATCTTAGATACTTGATGTTAGTTTGTTTTATCACAAGTTATTACATTAATATTTTTTATATACATGTCCATCCCTTTGACTAGGTTAAACCAAGTTTGAACCTATTTTTAGATATTGCCTTTTTACAGTTTGTATAACTATATTCCATTTTATCTCGAAACATATACTATGGATTTCAACATGTTTTATTACACTCATAGTGGCCTCATGTATAATCCAAGATTTAGTAATGTAGTTGCATAAGAAGAAATGGTTCGATACCCTTATGTTGATAATGTTTCTTATGATATGGATCCTTATCCATCTTATAACACTCAAATAGGGGCACAAAACCAAGACCCATTAGCTCATTACTTGGTAAACACACCTCCATACTCAGAGTAGGATCAAGAACAAATAGAGTAGTATCTAAATTTGATACCTATAGTTAAAGAACTAGTTCCTTAATAACTATACTATGTTACTGCACCATCCATATATGATCCTTATCTCTTTGAGTGTCACTTATTGGAAAATAAGGATGAAATTTTCGTTAGATCTATAGAAGTAGGGGATAGCTTTCTAGCAGACTTCCCCCATGAGAACTTAGCAAGTCTAGTATGACTGTCTCACAACATAATTTATAATCAACATGCTTCTTATAGAAATATTTTATCTCTAATCCAAATGATGTATCAGGACCCTATTATGCTGGTTAAAGTTAAGGACCTCATAGAGGATCAATTTGGACAAATGTAGATAACATAGAAAATTTACTTAAACCTATCATGTAATTTTAATCAAATGACGATGTCTAATAGGTCTCACATAGATTTAGTTCCTTAAAAAAGAGTTCTAATAGAATTAAATGCTCAATAAAATCAAGGAGTAGATCCCTTCATGAAAAACACTTCAGTTGATAACTTGTTTCATATGCCAACTATTAAATATGTGTCTTCTACTTCTATGCAGAATATCAAGCAAAATGTAGTGGACAATGCACAATCAAAGTCCAATCCAAGCCAAAGTGGTGTAAGTAAACAAATAACTAGTACACAAACAAGTGTACATTTTAGTTAATACTATGAGTGGTTCTCCAAACCAGGGAGTAAGAGTTTATACATCCCAATCTCTACCAACTACTAACACTAATCCTCAACCAGTTGTTTCTTCAAGCTCTCAAACAATAGGATTAGGTAGTCATGATTCAACAATAAAATTTAATGAATCATACTCTTCCCCAATAGGTAATGAGTAATATTCCACAACATTAGGCACAATCCAACATACCAATTCAATAGAGATAGAATGGATTTCCACCTCAAGATGGGCAACCAATGTTCCACCTCACCAAGTAGCAGTGAAAATACCTCTTTCCTTGTAGATAAATATACCAATTCAAATCCAATGATGCCTAATCAACAACATATGAATATTGGTTAGTAAAAACAATTGAATCTTACACAATCATTAACATCCCAACAAGGATTCATGCAACCTAGATTTTTCAATGTTCCTCAAGTACCAATTAGGCAACCTTTACATTTTATGCAAAATATGTCACTAGTTCAACAATAGGGTCTTTGTTTACAAGTACCCCATTAATATCAAGGTTTGATTAGTCAGTAGTAAGTCTCTATTCAACCCTATTAGGTATAATATAGCCATATCCATCCATCCCAACCTCAAAATCTCCAAACTTAGACCTACTTACCTAACCCAAACTAGAATATTGCACCACAAATATTAGTAATTTGAATAATCAAACCCTAATATACACATGCATATTCCTAGTCTATTCCCTATCCAAACCAACATAACCCAAAAAATACCTCTATTATACCCCAATCAAAGTGTTCCAATTGTGACCACTCAACCATCTACCCAAGTTAATGTTTCACCTTTAGCCAATATTCCCTCCAATTTCCTAGCCCAAGAAATATAATAGATGAAGGATGTAATTGTTACCATCCAAGCTGTGAAAAAAACCAAAAATTTTAAGTTAGATTATGTGTGTTCTTATCTATTTAACATGGATTACTTTTATATAACATTTCCTCTATGATATGAACCATTAAAATTTGATAAATACAAAGGGAAAGGTGACCCTAAGGCTTATTTGATTAAATTCTTTGTTGCATACTAGCTAGTGGCATATAGTGACATATATATTTTGTTATTATTCCAAAAGAGTCTACTAGGAAAAGCCTTAGATTGGTTCTTAAATTTACCAAAGAATTCAATATCTAATTTTCATGATCTTTCACACAAGTTTATGCAACACTTTTCATATAATCTCAAACATGAGATTTTATTGGTCAAGTTCATGTAAGCCAAGTAAAAGGCTGATGAGAGTTTTGTAAGTTATCTATAGTTATGTAAAGCCCTTGAAAGCTAATTCACCCATAGTTTACCAAATAAATAATTAGCTATTATGTTTACTAAAAATTTACACAGTGAGATATCCTATCATCTGAAACTATAGTGCATGCATACCTTTAAGGAGGCCATCGATAAAGGTTTTTTGATTGAGCAATCCCTTATTAACAAAGGGATCATCAAGCTTACCTTATAAAATAAAAATTAAGGTACCAATCCAGAAATGGCCAAAACCAACATTAATTCAAAGTGTAATCATTATAATCAGTACAAGCCAATAGTAATGATAGACCAAGGCAATTCAATCGCAATAAAAAAGTTGTTAGAAATGGAGTAACAGAGTCAAAATATGTTTAAATAGTGTAAACACAATTTTATAGTCCCATGTATCATATTTAAATTACTCCAAACCCATAACATTTTCATCAAACATAATAAGTGTAATGGCCTAGGTCCATGCAAAAAATGCAACAACCTTTTCCATTATAAGTTCCTCTAAGGAGAATAGTACCTAATCATCACATTTTTAGTGAACTTGGAGATCCTATTAATTTTTTTTTGAAATCACATTATTTCTAATATAATTATCTATCCTACACCAAAACATTATCCTTAAGGCATCCCTTATCCTGATTGGTACCACCAAAATGAATTCTATGAATATCATCAGGTTAACAGACATAATTTGTACCATTGTGTGTAAATTAAACATTTAATTTAGAATATGTTGGAGAATGGTGATATAACATTAGATGGTGGTGATTTTACTTCCAATCAAACCCTATAAATCTATCAAAACCCCTTTCCCCAAAATAACAACCAACCAGAATAGAAACAACAATAATAATAACAACAATAGTTTAAACAACCAAGGTCAAACCAATAAAATCACCAATAACAGAACCAACAACATCCAAATAATGGATAGAACCAAGGTAAAAATGAAAATAACCAACAAACCTAACATGTAATAACATATGACTATAACAGAGTTGTAGGCCATATTGTAGGAGGTCATGTTAACACCATTTCCATCAATCTTAGAACAAATACCAATCAATCAAGACCTTTGCTAAACAATGTTAATCCACCAACTCACATTAATAATTTTTCCTTGACTTAGGTCTATATATAGGTATACCAATAAGTAGGGATTACTAATTTTGGACCCTATAATGATAACATGTTGTTGTCTTGTGACCATGCATAAGTACACCAGTAACTGAGACTTATCCTATCTAGTCTCCCACCATCACCAATAGTTTTTAGTAATCATGGTCCTATGTTGAATCTTTATTATGCAATCATAACTCATAGGTCAAAGATTACCATCCCAGGTCCATAACCATCTATCATTTTTCCCATCACCTAACTAGTAGTTATACCTCAGAATAAATCATTTCACACTGACCAAGAGAAGAATTTTGACATTGTGGAATAATTGAAAAATATGCCTATAAAAATATCCATTTTAGATTTTTTGTGTATGTCAATAATATAAAAGGATATTTTGAATGAGTTCCTTCGCCAATCCATGATTTAAAGTGACATATCCCTAGACAAATTCCAGGCTTTGGTTGGATACCTAGCTCTAACCCAATAAGTCACTTTCAACCAAATTAATATGTCATCCCTTGGCCTACTGCATAACAACCCCTTATACATTTAAGTTTTCATAAAGAGGTACAAAGTGAAACACGTCCTTATAGATAATGGATCTAGTCTAAACATAGTGTTTCTAAAGCTCATCAGGCTTCTCAGGTACACAATGGTAGATCTTCAAGTAGAGACCATAACCATCAAAGCCTATGATAATGAAGAATGATAATCATAAGGCACCATTTGTTTACTATTTATCCTTGGGCCCTTAACCCATGATACACTTTTCCATGTGCTAGATCTAAATTTTCCATACAATATGGTTTTGGGTGGACCTTAGTTACATGAAATTCAAATAGTCCCATTGATATTGCACCAATGTATCATGTTTTCCCATTCAAGGATGGAAGTTTTTATACTAAGAGATTTGCATCCATATGAGCACTGTAAATGCCTAAAGACCAAATTTAAGAGATATATCTATTGTTTTGGCATGAATATAATGGACAAGCAAGATAAGGGAAAGGCAATAGTCTTTAATTATCTAGAGGACAACTGCATTAATCCTAATACCCTTGATTCCTTTTCCCACATGCTACCTCTTGAGATATACAATCATTATACCATCTTGCTTAACTTCCTAGGAGATTATTTGACCAATGATACCTTTCACATTGAAAACCTTCCATAGAACCTAAAATCATTTGGAAGACCTTAAACCAAGCCACTTCATTCTAAATGGAAAAAGGGCAAAGGTAGAGAATATAGTCCAAGATGAGTCAAATTTATACTAGCATTTAGCCTATAACATGACCCTCTTGAAGGGGATGAGTCATGGTTGTACCATGACAAGTAGGTCAATTTTTACAAGAATTCCAAGTATCCTATTCCCAATAAGATCATGAAAAATCAAGATTATGAAGGAAGAGGTCTTAGACCAAACCAACAAAGATCACTTGAGCTAATTTATATGACCAAATACAAAAGGCCCTATGGACTTGGATTTAAACTACTTAGTGGTGACCCCATGTACCTTAATCATGTTCCATTACTATCAACTAGTGAGGAGGATGCTAGTAGTGAAGCAGAGTCTGATCATAACCTTTTTGATGACCTAACTGAAACCAACCTATTTAATCCTCATTTCATTTGTACCATTAGACTAGTCCTTTATCACAATCCACTATCATTGTATTATCCTCATCTAATAGACTGGGACCAATAAGATTCCAACATGTTGATTAATGAGTTATAAAATGATGAGGCTTTCTATGTTTTTCTTAGTCTTAGAGATAATGTTTTGTTAAGGGACCATAAATCAAGGTTCTCCATTAAGTAGGATCCTGAAGCTTATTTTGGAGAGACAATGAACAGCCATAGCCAAAATCAAGTAATTAAAATATTAAGGTCCCAAAGTGAAAACCTCTTTAAGGCACTTTTTAACTAGGGTAAAAGTAAAGAAAAAGGCTAGTCTAGTGGTGAAAACCTATTTTAGGTGCCAATAGATGAGGGTGTTTAAACTTATTCAAACATAGCTCAAGAGACCACAAATGATGAACTTGTCTATGAGTTTGAGTTTAATTTTGAAGAACAACAATCTCTTGATATAATCCTTTAGAGGTTTTTGATAGTTTTTGTTACATAGCTAAACTTCCAATTAGGGGACTTTGATTCATCATGCCTAGAGGAATTCAAAGGACCAATCCTAGTAGAGGACTCTAATGTTGCCAATCAATTCAAATCTCTTCCCACTATCATTGAAGATGGTTCAACCCTTTTAGTGGAAGATACATTAGAGGTTAACATTAGGTCCCCAAAGAACCCAAAGTGGATCAAGCTAGGTGTGTCCCTTACTGAGAAGGAGCGTGAAGTCTTTATAGCCTGTTTGATTGAATTTGTTGATATATTTTCATGGACATATTCTAATATGCCAAGTTTGGACCTCACCTTGGTTTTACACCACCTTGTGGTCAATCTTAATGCCAAACCATTAGAACAAAATTTGTGTAAGATGCATCCTCACATTGCTATATTAGTGAAGAAAGAGATGGAAAAAATCTTAGAATCAGGATGTATTCAATCTATTGACTATTCAAAGTATGAATATATTTTTAGGGTATAACTAGATCAATATCATACCAACACAAAACAACATTCACCACTCCATGGGGAACAATCTAATTTTTAGGTTATGTTGTTTAGTCTTAAGAATATAGGGGCCACATATCAAAGAGTCATGACCATCATATTTCATGATATGATGTATGAAAGTGTTGATGACATTCTTGATAAATAAAAGACTAGGGTCAATCATCCAATAGTGCTATGAAAAATATTTGAAAGACTATGTGAATTCAAAGTCAGACTTAATCCTAAGAAGTGTGTCTTTGGTGTTACATTAGGCAAATTTCTTGGATTCATTGTGTCTCATTGAGGCATTGAAGTTGATCTAGCCAAAGTCCAATCCATAACATAGATGAAACCACTAAATAATTTGAAATAGCTCCATAGTTTTCAAGACAAGATCTAGTCTATTTGATGCTTCATATCATAGTTGGCAAATAAATGTCATCCTTTTATGCATCTTCTAAATAAGGGAGTCATATTTCACTAGGATGATCACTTCCAGACAGCTTTTCAATAGCTTAAGGACTATCTAGTGAATCCACCTATTTTATTGCCTCCTATGTCAATAAATACATTCTTGTTATATCTATCAGCTAATGATAATGCCTTGGAGGGAAATTTTGGCTCAATAAAATGATAATTAAAAGGAGAATACAATGACTATTTAAGATATACCCTTGGTACATATGAACATAATTATACACCCTTAGAAAAATCCTATTTAGCCATGGTATTTATACCTCAAAAACTATGCCAATACATGTTAAACAATAAGACCATGGTTATTTCAAAAGTAGATCCACTCAAGTATATACTATCTAAAACAAATTTAAAAGGTTGCATGGCCAAGTGGATCATGCTTCTCAGTGAGTTGGGCATCGAGTACGTGAACCAAATGTCTATTAAGGGGTAAATTCTTGTAGATCAGCTTGTTGAATCACCCCTTGTTGATATAGATCCATTGACATTCTAATTTCTTGATGAATCCATAATGAACATCATTAACACACCTCTTAAGGAGTAGCCCTAGAAGCTATATTTTGATGGATCATTCACAACACATGGATTGGGTGTAGGCTTTTTATTTATTACACCATAGGGGGATATAATGCCTAAATCATTTAGAATTATCTTTCCTTGTACCAATAACATGGTTGAATATGAAGCACTTATTGTAGGACTTCACCAAGTGGTATAATGGAACATATCACATCTCAAGGTTTATGGTGATTCTCATTTAATTGTCGTTTAGGTTATAGACCATTTTAGACCAAAGATGACAAACTGGTTCCATATAAGGCCACGGTCAAAACTCTCAAGCAGTAGATTACTGACATCTAATTTGAGTATATAATAATGGTAAGTAATAAAACCATAGATATTCTAACTACTATTAGATCTATGATTTGATGAATAGACACAACTAAAGAGTATCAATTCCTTGTCAAGAATTTGTTAGCACTAGCTCATGAACCTTCAATCATCACAATGATTTGTGATATTATTTTTCCTATCTCTATCTAATACTCAAACCTTTAAAACTACCTCTAAGACCAGATTATTCCACTTTCCCTATCTAGAAATCAATCTAAAACCTTCAACTACCAAACCATTTGTTATACATTGCTTGGGTCAACCCTTTACCATCATAGTTTTGATGGAACTCTACTTTTTTATTTATGCTTGGTAGAATCTATACTAGTATTATAGGAATTTTACAAAAAAGTATGTGGAGCCCATACCATAGGGTAGTTATATCCAAAATGATCTTACATACTAGTTATTATTGGCCCATGATGGATGAAGATGTAGCTACATATGTAAAAAAATGTGACAAGGTTCAAAGGTATGCCAATTTTATTCATGCCACAACCAAGACTCTAAAACCAATGTTGACACCATGGTCATTTGATACATGGGGCCTCGACCTCATTAAGAAGATCAATCCCACCTCATCTGATGGTTATTAACATATCCTTACCACCATCGAATATTTCACTAAGTGGGTTGAAGCTATACCCCTCACTTATGTGACTAGAAAGAAAATTTCTAAGTTCATTTCAACCATCTCATTTACCACTACGGTATCCCTTCTAATATTATATCTGATAATGGAAGATCATTTAAAAAAAGGATGTCAAAAATCTATGTGTTGAATATAACATCATACAAAACTTCTCTATGGCATATTACCCTTAAGGTAATGGTCAAGCCAAAGCATCAAACAAAACCATTCTTAGCATTCTGAAACAAATTGTAAATGATGGCGATCATGATTTGCACCTTTAGATATTTCATGACCTTTGGGTATACCATACCAATCACCATACATCCACAAAAGCCACTTCATATTCACTTATTTATGGTACTAAATCCATTCTTCCCATTTAGGTTGAGTTTCCATCTCTCTGTATTTCTTTCAAACATGTCCTAGATGATAATTATTATTGAGTAGCTCACTTACAAGAATTAGAGTTACTTGATGAGAAATGCATGGATGTGGTGAATAATCTCCAAGCCTATCAAAAACAACTTTGAGGCCACTATAATTAGCATGTAGAGCACAAAGAATTTAAACTTGGTGATCATGTCCTTAAATAAAACCAAAATAATACCACACCCAAAAAAATCACAAAGGTAAGTTCAAACCCAACTGGGTTGGTCCTTTCATTATTAAAACAAACTTTAGAACATGAACATATAGGTTGTCCACACTAAATGGACATGAACTTGATGATTCAATGAACATTATCCACCTCAAGAGGTACTATGCTTGAGTAACTTGGGGTATTATCTATAAGGACCATTTCAACTTGTATCATTTTATCACTCTTCTTCTTTGTACTATACCATTTTACCATCTTGTCATCTTACCAACCTATTAATTTTTCCTATCACCTATCTATTTTACCATACCTTCTCATCAATTGAGTTAATTTATCCCTCCTTACCTAGCCCTATGACTTTGGTTCTATTCCATTCATTCTAGATCACATTCAACAAAAGGATTCAGATCTAGTTTTACTAGTTGTTTCACACATTTTAGATAGAGGTATTATTTTAGAGTAATAAAATAGCAATTTGGAAGTTGCATCTTTCATTTTATTATTCCATTATATATAATAAGTGTGCCTAATTATAACCACCTATGGGTAAATCAATGTCTCATTGGTCTTGTTATTAATTATAACCACCTATGGGAAAATTAGTATCATTGATCTATGCCATTATTTCCTAGTTATAAAAGCCTATGAGAAAACTAAGGATAACACTTTTTTGTCATGCCTTGATGTACCAATTAGCCATTTCCTATGCTTTACTATGCCTTTTTACCAACTATGCCTATTTTATTTGAATTGGCTACTACACTAGTTTGATTTCTTTGTGTAAGATGGAACTATAATGACTTGAGGTCCCATCCTGGGACTATGTAGGTAAAAGTCAATACTTGTTGAGGTTAGATCAGTCACCCTAAGCCACACTCTCACTATTTTACTAGCATTTTAAGAAACACTCTCACCATTTTGAGAGATTGAACCTTTAGTATCTCATCAGTTTCCATCGAGTTGAAATCCTAGAAAATTTCAAAAACATTTGAAAACTATTTTGAAAAACCAAAAACATTGATGACTTCTTTGTCTTAAAGAATCTAGGAACCCTTACTAAGTTGCAAGCAAATCACTTGTCATTTAGTTTCCCCATCCTTTTTAGCCTTTTATCCCATGCACTTTCTATTTTACAAGACCATTCCTATTTCTTATATCACATCCATCATGTTTATTTTTCATCATTGATCATTTTATTCTCATTTCTTGGGAGAACTACATTTGGCCTAAAGTTTTTATTTGATATTATGTCCATTTTACTATGTAGGCAGCTTCCACTTGCCTAATGCATATAGATATAGCTCAGCCACCCCCCCTCCCCCCTGCCTTTTTTTATTCCCTTGTTATTTTGTTTGTTAATTTGTCACCTATTTTCTACAGGCAATGTTCACCACATATTTTTAATGTCGTGTTGTTTATACTAACATTAGGACTAAATATTATTTATTTCTTTGCTTGTTTGTTGTTTGTGTGCCTATTTATTTGATTTCAACATTATTGCCTTGATTCAGTTTATGTGCATTCAATGGGTGATTCCTTGTGTATTTATAATTGAATCCATCCATATTCATATGTTTACATTGCCATCATGGTTTTTATCATTAGTGCATTATTTTCCCTTGAATTTTGGATTTCAAGAGTTAGTCCTTATGCATCCTTCAGCCTAGTCCTCATGGTGTTCTATCATGATGCCTACCATCAAGTGATAAAACAAAAAATCATGTTTAGGAAGTTTACTCAACAATGGAGGCATCAATATCTTCTCAGCACTAGCATCTCAATCCAATCCCAATCATATCCCAAATAGAGTAATTAAATAATGAAAGAATTTTAACCTTTGTTAGTGTAGACAAGCATCTCCCTACTAGTAGGTTATCGCAATTAATCTTTGTCCTCTCTATCAATTTGCCCGCATCATATTTACCATCATCAGTCAATCAAGCATGTTTGTCATAATCAGGGTCCAATGATTATAACTGCTTATGGAAAAATCATTGTCCACCATCCCACCTACATTTCTCAATGATTATAACCACCTTTGGGCAAATCATTATGTTTTCACCAAATTTTCTTTCTTTTTGACCAAATAGGGTCATGTTGTTATCATGTGTGTCTATCCTAACTGGGCAGCTCCATCTTCCCAATGATTATAACTACATTTAGGCAAATCATTTTGTTATCATACCATGTTGCCACTATTGGGGTACAATGCTTATAACCACCTTTGGGAAAACCGTTGTACACCATCTCACCTAAATTTCTCATTGATTATAACCACCTTTGGGAAAATTATTGTGTTCTCACCAAATTTAATTTCTTTTTGACCAAATAGAGGCATTTTTTTATCATGCTTGTCTATCATAATTGGGGTAACTCCATCTTCCCAATGATTATAACTGCCTTTGGGTAAAGCATAAGCTCAACTAGTGAGTCACATAAGCTCAACTAGTGAATAAGAGAATAGGTATAATACATTCGATTCCAAAAAAAATAATTTAAATAACCAAAAAACCTACTAATAATTCAATGCCAAATATCAATGAGATGCCCTAGTGTTAAATCAACTTAAGACTATGCCTTGTTTTCTTCTTTGATTAATTTATACACCAATGGCCAAGATTTTCACCAAAATTGGTAAATCATGTTTAAGTCTAATTAATATGAATCAAGAGCTTAATTTAATTTTACATATAACTTGTTGAATATTTATTTTTGGAAATTTATTATGAGCTTCTGCATCACCAAGTGACATCATTTTTTGGGAAGACGTCCCTAGGCCATAAATGCATAAAATATCTTATCAAGCCCTCCTATGTCTCATTAAACCCTTCCATGACTCTTTAATGCCTCTCTATCCCAAATATTTATGAGGGAATTTATTGAATTTGGCATCCAAAATTGAATGTATCCTTAGCCACACATCTTCATCTTGAGATGGATGGTTCATGTTCATTATGATCATTTTACAAAATTTATAAATAGGAGGCCTTGCCTATTGAATTGGGGGATCAATAAAAGTAATGTTATAATGAAATATTTCATTCATGAAGCATATGAAAAAATTTATAATGCCAAAATTGAGCCAAATAAAGCCATGTCAAGCCATAACCAAGCCAAGTAATGGTGCCAAGAGGAGATGAATGTAGTCACACTCTATTGATGAAGATATCTTAGGCATAATTCGACCAAGCCAATATAATAAGACTCTTGAAGAATCAAGGTAAGAAAAGTAATTTTATTATATTTTAGTTGTGATTTTGTTCATTTTTATTCTTCATCATGCTCTCCCATTGAGATAGGCTTAAGGTATTAGCATTAGTGTGTTTTGTTTCAATTTTTCTTTCATTCACTAACACCATATTAATCTCCCCATATTGTAATTTTATGTTCATAAAACTAACCCTTGCAAGATTTATTTCACTTATTTTCATTATTTTTATCATATTAGATCAACTCTGTCAACCTAATTTTCTAACTTTTATGCATAGGTTTCTAGAAATAGGTAACTAGATTGACTCAATCGACCTATTACATGTTTAAAACCTTTCAGACATCTAGTTTAGCCTACTAGGTTAACCTAGTCAACCCTGTACATTTTTAGCACTCTATAGCAGGTCCCTACATAACTTGATCGACCCAATCAACCTAGTTAGTAGGTTTTTCCAGCATTCTTCAAGGTTCTTCATCAACAATCTTCCTTCATTACATCTTTGATCCATCAAGGTTCCTTTTTACATATTTGTTTCTTTCTTTTCTATCTTTCCTTCTAAAGTTTGTAGTCTTTAAAACTACCCCTACATAGTCAACTAGATTGACCCTGTTGACCTAGTTATATGTTCTATGTACTATCTAAAATAACTAGGTCAACCCTACTGACCCAGTTCATTTTTAGACCTTGCTTCCGTAATATAGGTTTAATCCTATCGACCTTATTCTATATTTTATTCATATAGTGTCAACATTATTCCTTGTTTCAAGTTGGAATTAATCTCTATATGCTAGTAATTAGTTCACTCCTTTCTTTTCTTATTGCTTGCATGCTTAGAATAGTTTACATAGTTTGATTATGGGGATTTTAATTAAAAATTTAGTTTCACTATTTCTATCTTATGCACACATGGCCAAATCACATAATCTAAATAAGAATTTTAACATTTTGTCTACCTAAGGCCAACCTACTTATATTTCATCACCAAGGGGGAAGCTGACTCGATACTCTGGTCAAGTATAAAGCATGGTTAATGGTGTGTGAAGTGAGGGGTTAGGCCCAAATACTAAGCCTATATCATTTCTACTACAGTTCCTTTTCTAAACTATCTAAAACAATCCTTAGATTACTATCTAGTACCTTGCTTATAGCCGACTTCCAATCACATTAAAAATCATATATCAATAATATAAAAAACATTCAAGTTGAACAATTAGTTAGCTCTTTAATTTTCAATTTTATTACTTGTTCTTTTCTCAATTATGTGTGTAAGAGCTTTCATTAGCCAGTGTTAGTGCAAGGTTTTATTTTGTGTACTTCAATTGGATTATCCAACATTAATCTAATTGACTACTTATTTCCTTTCGGTACTTATTTCTTTTCATTACTTGAAAAATTATCTTGTTTCATTTTCACAATATATTTTTAAGATTCTTAAATTCCCTATCTATTACACTAGATTGACCCAATCGACCCAATACCTTCTTTGCCTTTTGTATAATATACTGAATTGACCTAGTTGACCTTGTACAATTTTACAATCCCTATTTCTATGTTAAGTCAACCCAGTCAACCCTATACTATTTCAGTACCCTCTTTGTCCTTTGCTTTCTCATCTCTATTTTCCCTTCATCATGGAATTTTTATTGGGTGATGACACTAAGTTACAGTCAACAGACATGGTGGAATTTACTAATCCTAATAGGTTCTCCCAGAGATAGAGTAGGGATCCTCTTGTGGATGTTAGTAATGTTCATATTACCACTCACACAATGAACTATGGGACCCCTCTAAATACCTCTTTGCATCATAATCCTCATTTTTTCTTAGAATTAGAGTATTCTCCCAAAATGTTATTATTTATCACTAAATTTCCTCAACATCAAGGAAAGGATCCTTTTTCCATTTATAACCTCATGATTATTGGCCAAACTAAAGAGCCTCATTCACCTACTCCTACATTCAATACTGGATTTGGGGGTACCATTTTCCTTAATTCTCATCCTCTTCCTTCGATTTGACTCCTTATGTCATGACATCTTCTTCTCTAATATATTCTACCTCCATGCCTAATATCTCAACTAACATGTCAAGTTATACATCTAGTGGGATTCTCATAAGATCCACTATCCTTAATCCTTACACTAGTTCATAATTTGCTACCTAAGGAAATCATGCTTCTAGTGCTTCTTATTCTCAATCATTCACTAGTCCATCCTTTTGTACACAATAAAATTTTGCCACTAGTGCCTCTCATTCTCATAATTCATCTCAAGCTCATATCAACACTAATAGTGGTACCCAAGCCACTAATACTAACACAAATACCAATTCTAATTCTTCTAACATTAATCAAACACATCAAGTTTTATTGAAAACTCTCAATCAAATGAATACCTTTTAAGTGCATAACACAAATCAAATGATGAGAATGCAAAACCACCTTCTTAATCTTTAATCTCATCCAAAACCAATGGAATGGGGTACACATAACCAGAATGTTCCCCCTCCTCCTCTTTAATATTATCAAGGAAATATCATTCCTCAACCTCCTTTAGTCAATAAAACCATCAAGCATCTATAAATTGAACCTCTCACTACTCAAATTCCCAACATTGATATAAGAGGTATAACACTTACAATTTCTTACAATGGGTCAACTAATCCTACCCTTCACCTCAAAACATTTGGAAATATTTACAAGGATTGGGTCAAATTAAACACCTTTGCCACTACCAAAATCCTAGCCATAACCCTCACAAGTGATGCCTTGGATTGGTACAATCAACTTAAAGCTCATTCCATTTTTAGTTTGAAGGACTTAGTAAATGCTTTAGTGCAAGATTTCTAAACTAATGACCTTCCTGAAAACACTTTATCCCACTTCATTAATTGCAAACAACATGAAAATGAAATTTCTCAAGCCTTTTGTTAAGAGTGGAAAACTTTATCAAAAAATGTGAACATAACATGGTAGATGATAATCTTTTTCTATTTATAAATGCTTTATTTCCTAAATTACAATATTGAGTCTACACACTTTCTCCATGCACTTTGAAGGAAGCTATCAACCAAGCTATAAGATAATATTTCCTAATGCATCAATTTAAACCACCCCAACCTTATATGAGTCCTCGACTCTTACTTGAAAACAAAAACTGAAATATCACTAATGATGGTGTTACTAATTCTTATGACACCATTCAAAATGTTCAAGTTAACATTCTTAACCCTTCTTGAAAACCAGTTCTTTCTTCTCAATAATATACCAATCCTCATTTCTCTTCACCAAACAACATCAATGTTCATAAACCTCTATCATCAATTAAATTTCTTAAGCATATACCTAGGCATCTTTCATGAGATCTTGACCTTACTTATCCTAGGAAATCCTGGTATGATCCTAACAAGTATTGTTGGTTTCATGCTAGTTGGTGTCATCCTCATGAGACCTGTAGATAACTTCATAATTTAGCTATGGATTTTATTCTTAGCCCTAATTTTGATCATGATTCCATTATTTTTAAGTGTCGACAAGCTTATGAAACTGCTTTCAAGGAATATCAATCACATGATAAAACTCAAGCCTTGAATCAAGCCAATTATCATTGTCTATCTACAAAGATCCTTTACCTAATCATCAACCTATCTAAGAGAATTAGTACAGGTTTATCCCTTCCACCAATAACGTAGAAATTCTTATTGAACCAATTTCCAAAGATAATGTGGTTAGCATGACTAATATGCAAAAGAGTGGTGGATTTCATTGATTCCCAACCTATCTACACTCCTTCACATAAGATATGTCATGTTATTCAAGATTCTTCTCCAACTCATTTAAAAAATTAGGGACAAGATGAACTTATTACTTTTGATGATCCAATTTATGATCCCCCCTTAGATAACACATCCCATTCTATTTATACCACTATTCCATCATCTTATAATACTAATGATAACCAAGATTCTACCAACACTTCTTCTTACAATTCTCAAAATCAACTTGAACTAACTAGTTCATCATATCAACATGCTTTATAACCTTGTCCCAAACCTTCTCCTCCATATCAAAAAAAATTTCAATCTACTTTGGCTCCTCCTTCTGAGGACCTCCTTTACCATTATGCACCTTATTTAACAACATTGTTATGGGTTATGATGAATGGGATCCCATTGTGAAACTCACTAATCTCCCATCTCAGATTCTATTTCTTGAGCTTATGAGGACTTTCCCATATCATAGAAACTACCTCATGTAACTCTTATTCAAGATGAGTATCCCTCATCTTCCTCTAGCATGATGAGATGCATTTTTATCTAGATCCAAAGATAGTTTATTAAAACAATGTGAAGAGATGCTTATAAGCATTAATGAAACTATAGACACTTCTCTTTCTCTATGATTTCCTATCACATCTATGATTCTTGATGAGATTATAATTCATGCAGATGATCCTCCATTATTTATTAGAGTTCAAATAGGTGATATCAAATTTAAGCATACATTTATTGATTAATGTTATATAACCTATGTTTCTTCTCTTGATTTCATTAAAAATCTTGGATATTCTGAATGCAATCTCAATTCTACACACAACACTTGTCAAAGATACGATAGAAGGAAATTGTCTCCTCTAGGTGGCATGTGGCTTCCCATTATCATCCCACATGTCACCATCTATGTGAAGGTGATGATCTTTAAATTCCCCTTTTCTTATAACATCTTGCTTGGTAGGTCATGGACTCACCACATGAGAGTCATTGATTCCTTTACTTGCTAATGTGTTAAGTTTCCTCATAATGGATCCATTTACAAGATTTAGGGTGACACTAACCCTATAAATTTTGAACAATTCCAAGATCATGGTGTCTTCAATATTACTACTCTTGAGTCTTTGCCTAGTGTTCGATTTCATGACTCTCAATGTTTCAACTTTTTCATTAACTCAACACTAGGTTATGTGGGCATCTTGAGCTCATTGGTAACATTCCTCCTAATACTTTAGATTATGATGATGATGATGATGTCCTGATAAGATTAAACTAAAGATCAAAACTTCAAATCTCTCACCTCATCACATCCCATAACTTCCTACTTCATAGCAACCTTGTTCTCGTAAGCCTCCTTGCAATGACATTCCCATAGTCTTGACCAAGACAAGGCATTATATTCACCATAATTCATCAGATGACAAGGTTATCCCTACCTATGTCATTGATATTTACACCTTAGATTATGATGATGGTTTTTCCTTAGATGATCCATTGTTAGGTAGTCTTGTATAGGCCCATGATGTTGAGATTGTTCATTATCATTCTTCTTTATTTGAGTCTTTTCATACATCTCATCATTTTCCTTCACTTATAGTTCTTGATTTTTGTATTTTTCCCCTTTATAATAGGGTAGAGATGGTATCGACACCTCTAACTTCTAAGGAGCCATGTAGGAATATGTTCATATATCATTATATGATCAAGTCTTACCATTTTATTAGGTACCCTGACCCTTGTAGTCGGTTTACCCCTGAGGTTAGTGTAAATATCCTTAGACCTTACATATATCCCACTCCCCCATCAATAAATCCTACTATAGTTGAGCCTCTTCTCACTCCTACTATAGTTAATCCTATTTTTTCTCCTACTATGGTTGATCCTACCCCTGTTTCTGATTCTATCACTCCTTTTATTGAGCCTAGTTTTATTTCTTCCTCATCATCATCCCTCCTTTGGTGATCGTTTGATTCCCTTACCTAAGATGGTTCCTCTACCCACAAAATGGGTTGACGAATGTTCTCTAGCTTCTTCCACTCCTATTATACCTCCTTCTATGAGTGTTTCTCCTAAAACCACTCATAAGTGTATTTGTTGCTTACATGGGACAAATAATCATTCTTCTACCCATTTTCATAAGTTACGACAATATATTGGTACCTTGCATCCTTCTTCCTCATCATCAGATAAATTCATACCTCCCATTAAGGTAATTCATTATTACATGCCTAAGTATGGTAAGGTATATTGTTTATGGCATCTATGTGGCACCCATCACACTGATCATTATCACATCTTTCGACAACATCTCAAAGATCATCTTATATCCATTCTTGAACCTTATTTTGTTTCTACCAAAGGTCTTTCCTATAAGAAGTATTCTCATTATCCTCCCATGGATCCACCTATAATGGTTTCATCCCCTCCTATGGTCCCTTCACCACCTTTTGTGCCTCTACCTATGATTACTTCAGCTATGGACCTTCCCTCACCGGTGGATTCCTCTCTAATGATGATTCTTACATCTCTAGTAGATCTCACTCCTTTGCATTCCCTTGACCATCCTTTACCTAATTTTCCTCCTCAACATGATCCATCGATTATTCCTATTTTTTCAATTAAGGAGATTAGAAGAGAAGCATTTTCCTAGTATTCATTGAAGATTGATGAAACTTTAGCAGTAGTGTGTATCCAACTTCATAGAGACTTATCTGATGTATTGGATAATCTATGTGGATAGATTTACCAGTATTTACAAGCACATGCATGGTGATTTCACATTTATATTTGATTAGACATGTGCTTCAATCTTATTTCTATCATTTATATCATTTGACACTATGTCAAATTTTTGCTTATCTTATATCATGATCTTACTTGTTGTACTATATCTTGCTTATATTATCATTTATATTTGCATATGTTTGTATTTTATTTTTGATTTCCCTTTTTTCTTGGAGTTTTTTATAAACTTTATTTCTTGTATCTTTATGATTGTTTTTCTTTTTTATCTCTCTTTTTCACAGATAATTTTTCATGGTGACTTGGTTATACAAACCTTGTCCCATTTGGTTATTATCTCCCTTTACCATGTGATCATTTAGAAAATAATCTATTTAATTATTATCTCATTTTACCAGTCCACTTTGGATCTCCTTTTTCCCTCTTCATTTTTTCACAAACTAATCATATACACAGTTAAGACTTGAGATCACATGCTAGTTCATTGTCAATCCTAAGTGTCCTAGTTAGTCTTTGTGTTTGGTTACTTAGCTTCCTTTAGCCTTAGCATATAACTCATTCATGTGTATCACTTCATCTCTCATTATTGTTCATTCCAAATCTATATGGAGGAGGAATCTTATAAAAAATACTTCAAAAAAAAGTTAAAAGATTAATCATTTTTTAAAAATGCAATGATATTAAAATGAAATAATATTATTAAAAGTCTAAGCACACTATAAGATGTGATTCAAAGCACATATTTTTCTTCTATTCAAATCTTAAACTCCATAGTTGGCCTAATGATAGAGCCAAGGTCCTTTGGGGTGTGGTAGGCCAGTAGATTAGAAGAGGAGAATAAAAAAATATTTTAGTGCTAACTACTTTCTCACACAAGTACCCAATCTTTGTAGTAGATCAAAGACTCTATAAAGGGTCTTGAAGAACAGGGAACACATCATGAGAGGTAGGTCTATTTTATTTTTCTTTTACCAATCTACCTTCATGATTTGATCTTAGTAACACACTTATTTTCCTACAAATCTTTGTGTCTATAGCGAACATGTTTCCTTTATACATGGATGACCACTAGTCACTTAGTGTCTTGTCATGTCCTTAGTATGCCTCTTGCCTCCTAAGGTCTTCTCAAAAGATGCCTAAGTCTTGATTTTTACACTCCCTTTTTCACTCTGTATATCCCTTATCTTTACTCTTGAAAAATATTATTTTATCTACTAATCACTCCCCTTGGGATTTCATTTGTGAGTTGCATTGTAAGATCATAGATACGACCTGACCATCTTCACAAATTACCATCTTTTTCTTCCTATCACCTACATCTTTGATTACATAATTTTTCATATTTATTTTACCCCAGTGGTTTTCTCTTTGTTGAGTTGCAGTGAAAGACTATGGATAGGACCTGACCCTCCTCACAAAATTTTCCAATACCCAAGTCACCATCCAAATTACATGTGTCAAATTTCAGATAAGATCCAATCGATTATGAAGTTACATGTCATTTTACATGCTTCTCATCTTGATTTGGTATGTTTTATGATTACTTCATTTTTACTTTACCTTTTTTATCTTATTATTTTCCAAGTGTGTGTAAGATTACAACCATTTCTTGAATTTTTCATACTTTCGAGCTTGAATTATTATGATCAATTTAAGACCAAATTTTTACAATTTTTTTTCATACCTCCTAGTATGATTGATTAACTTAATTAATATTTTTTATTACCATTTATGCCCTTTTACATACCTTCCATTTTATTACATGGATTTCATACTTCCCAATGAGATATTAGTATGATTTTACTTATTTTAATTTAGTGAAAAAATATTTCACATTGGTTTAAAAATAAATTCCTTTTTACCATCTTGTTTTACTATCTCTTGGATATTTATACTTAGTCATTTTCTTGTTATTACACATTTACCATATTGAAATAGCTTGTAGTACATTTTTTTGCTTGATTATATTTTTCCAAGTCTTTTTGCCTGTTTCTTTTTAACCATGCATGTGTCATACGTAATGCTAAAAAAGAAACCACATCACATACATTTCCTATAAATTATACAACAAAGCTAAAACCATGTGCTAAAAATAAATATATCCAAAGAATCCATTAACACAACCATCATAATGACAACATACACATCCAACACCAATATGCCAAATTGATCCATCATCATCATCATCATCATCATCATCATGAGTTTAATACAACATATATAACCATATATAATGTTCCATCTCTATGGCTGGGCTCCATTCGATTTATCTCATGGCTAAACCACACTACCTACTAAGGCCTCGATTTGACTCCTTTAAATAGTATGTTGTAAGGAGACCATCTGAGATATCAATCCCTCTACCTATCCCTATAGGTGTGTTACTTTCATCTGTGACTCTACTAGCTGCATCTAAATCTTTATCATCTATGCTGCTATATCCAGATGTGCAACTCTCTCATCTTCTATGGCCTACCATACATGTAGCTCCCTTGAACCTATCACTATTGGTGGCTACATCCTTTCTCTACACTTGTATCTACCTCACTACCTCTCCAACTAATTTAAACCAGCTCACTTGAGTTAGGGCAAATGGTATGATGGGATCCTTCAATATAGTGGGGTTATATGGCTACAGAGTCTCATCTAGGATGTCATGGAGTTATCCCCTCAATAGGGATGCCCATTTGTCTATGCATCCTCATCTACATCTACAATATCACACCAAATGGATATTAGCTCACTGTTATATCTCAAAATATCTATCTATCTCTACTTGTAAATAAGAAAATTAAAGCAATAATTTAACCATATTTTATTACCTATTTGAATATCACCTGTCACCATCTTCCCATCTGTATTTCTAACTACCATCTACCTATATTCCAAAAAATATATATTTTTGGCTATTTTTTACACTAGCTTATATAGGTTCATCTAGTGTTCTCTACATTGGACACCTTCACATTTATTATAGTCTACTTCTTTATCTACAAAACTAAGATAAGTTAAAGTTTGTATTTCTCAATTTAGTCCTTTCATTTATCTTATTTTCTACTTACTGCACTTTACTTAGCATCAATGTTGTGTGTTATCATGTTCTACCTTGAAGCACCATCTCATGTTATACTTATGTGACATGTGATGAGATTCGAGTGAGGCATATGTATACACATAATATATTTATCTATTTATTGATTACTGACACTTTATATCTTGTAGGAACATATCAAGCCGCAATCTCTCTAAGTGCATACCTTAAGTGTAGGTATTCTCTATCTTCTCTAAGCCAGGATTGATTTATAGAATTGATGCATTTTAGAATTTCATACAATATCCATTGATGGGCTCATTGGTTCCTTGATTGATCTTGGAAATTTTTGCATATGACATATTTTTAGTAAAGTTGATTGAAAAATGTGTTATGAATTGATTATCTAGAGGCATGAATGCTCTTATTGATTATATTAGTAGATCATAGAACCATTTTAAAGAATATTCATTTAGACTTCCTGGGAATAATTACATCAAAATTTTATCATTAGAAGCATAATCAAGACATGTTGCATAGAAAGATCAAAGATTCTACTCAAGATCACCCTTGCCACCATAAAGTGTGAACTTGGGTATTACAAAATTATTAGGTAAAGGGTGAAAATATATCTTAAGGGAAAGAGGATTATGCAATACATATTTTTAATTAATATCATGAGATGATTTTGAAGCATTTTTCTCAATATTGGTAACCTTAGCTTTCAAAGCTTGGATAACATGGGGAAGAGTTTGAATAGTAAATGCATTGGGATTGAGATTTAATTTTTGAGAAATCACCAAATGGGATGAAAACACTAATTGTGTTGATGTAGGCATCAAACCTCATAATTGAGCTACAAAATTAATTGTTCCCATGGAGTATGTAGTAATAGTTATTTGATCTTTAAAGAACAATGGTTTACAAACATATCTCATGCCCCCAATAGATGTAGTAATCAATGGTGTGCTTAAAGGTAGGGATATTGGGATTGAATTGGTAGTAGTAACATATAAATATTGATCATTATTGGATGTGGATGTATTAGCATTAACAAGTTTATTTCTTTCATCTCATGTAACATACACAAATGCATCAATTAATTCCTTATTTGTATTTAAATTATTGATTAAAGCTTCCTCATATTCCATTTCAAAACAACATTTATTAATTTTTTTCCATTTTTTATAAACTAAAACCAAAGTGCCAATAATAATGGGGAAAAAATTAGATATGAATAATTATTACAATCTGAAACCCTGGAAGATTGAAAACCCTAGGGCAAACTAGGATTTACATAGAAAAAATCAAAGGTAAGGTTCACTAAATGATTAACCCTTTTTATAAATAAGGATTAAAGTAAAGAATATTCTAATCAACTAAGGAGAATACTAATCTAAAAAATAGGCCAATTAAATGAATATAAATTCTATTGATATTTTGATAATATATACTGAATCTAATAATATGCTAAATATGGAAGGTACAACATTTAATGTTCTAATAATAGAAATATTAAGGAAAAATTGTACTTAGATTATTTATTGATATGCAAGAAAATATGAGTAGTGCAAGTGTAAGAGTGGAGTGTCTAAAGATCTGGGTCCCATCGTTAGATTTTTAATATTTAATATCTGTTAGACTATACACTTGTAATACCCTATCGACACTAGCATCAAAACTAGTGTCTTTTTCTTCCACTAGTGTTAGTAAAAAATATTAAATCTTTTTTAAGAATTCCACTTGGTCCTATTAGGTTTTACTATCATCTTGCATATTGTCTATTTAGATTGCACACATAAGTTCTTGATATCAGTTTTTTGATCAAACCCTTACCTCCTCCAATTAAGGCATGTCACCTTTAAAAAATAGTTGTTATTAAGGTCAAGTGAAGTCAATTTAACCTCTAATATCTCTTAGTCAGTAAGTACCACCTACATAGCCACATACTCTAAAGAGGGCCTCATATCGATGTAGTTTTCCCCATTATGTGGATTCATGTGTGAGTAATGGTTTAATATGCTATAATCAAGTTTATGTAGTGATCTATCTTGTAACTTGACAAATACCACTCATGGGTTATTCTTTGAATGCTTTAAACCATTAATAAGACTATTCCCATGATTGATTTAGAAATTGGGAAGTAGAACTGAGTTGTGTGAATGATTTAATGAGATTAAAGAGGTGTTTGCTTTGTAATTACTAAATGAATAATGAGTAGGATTTATTTTGTATTTATAATGCACCTTTTCTAAATAATATCATGGAGGATTAATTGAAACAAATAGGATGACCCAAACATATAAAAAAACTTAAAAATTTGAGTGTTTATAGGGTACAAATACCAACATTAGATTTGGGACACTAGCGTTGATGCTAGTGTAGGTCTGACTGATAGTGTCCCAAAGAATAGAATAATGATGTAACAAAAAGTGAAAGATATATATCAAATTTTCATCATATTGTGGGATACAGTGATCTATGTAATCAGAATATCAGGTTCAGACCATAAGATAAGCACTTAGGCATAATGAGATGGTGAACAAGACCCTTTTGGCTATGAGGAGGTCATAAACTAAGGGTATATCCTTGAGTGATATTTATCAAGTGTATAAGACTATTTTATGATGTAAAATCTAGATTTGAGTATCTACACATCTAAAATGTCTTGGATAAACTCCCCCATAAGGTTTGTAATCATCCTCACCATTTATTCATTATCTATCTATGTTGGCATCATATACATTCATGCCATAAAAATGATCTTTGATATATTTTCTATTTATTAAAAAAATACAAGTACACATAAAATTATAAAACTTGGAAACCAATGTCCTTGATGTGGTAAAAAGAGGTTCATCCTCCTTTAGGAAAAAAACCTTAATAACCCCCCTTTGGTAAAATTTAATAGTGGGCATATAGAATTTAGACAAAGTATCCAATGTCCACTGGTACAAATTATCCAAGCTCCACCCTCTATAAAATTGTAAGTCAAAGAACTCAAGAAAACATCTTCAAAGATCCAATTCAGGGTAGAATCATAGATCTTTAGGTCTATGATCTCCATTAAAATATTGAATAAAATATCACTAATCTCAATGAAATAAATATCATACACTTGTAACCCCCTCCATTTGATTCTTCCCACATCAAGCACTAGCCTCAAGTGTATGGCTCTGATCTAAAACCTTCTTGTGACAAAAACCTTAAAGCTTTTCAAAATAAAATACAATTTGAAATGTTTGTAGTGACCTTACTATGGCTAAAATTAGAACACTCGTGGAAAGGGTTGGAAGAATTCTTTCATTTAGTTAAAATAATTTTGTTCCAAAAATAACCACTATTCTCCCATAGATCATCCCAGAAACCCTTTGATATGTAGTCATTAGTGACTAATTTGGCAACTTATTCTAACCTTTTCTTCTCTACCTCTTATTTTTTTCTTGTGACCTCTAATTTTCACTCACTCCACAACCGCTAGCCTTCCTTTTCTCTCCAATGTTGATATGTTGGGAGGATTACAAATTAGATGCCTTTATCTTCTCTCTGATTTCTAATGCATTCATAAGTTCCTTTTAGTTGTCTATTAATATAATTCCCTCTTCCCAAAGATCTTCTTTCCTTTCCTATTCTTCTATATCATTGTCTAGACATTTGTAAACTATCATTATCCCTTATCCCCTAACCCACTCTCTGTCACTCTTATGTTCTCTTGCATTCGGTCCTTGTTGTTGTCTTCATCTCCACCTTCTAAAATCTCTCTAAAATTATTTATTTTTCTATATAGCTTTTCTATTCATCCATAAGTTTTCATTTTATTGTCCCTAAAAAGTGATTCCTCATTTTTCAGACAACATGGGACTATTTTGGTCCTGCATGGCCAAAATTGTTTTTCCCCTTTTTCAAAATTTGTTCTAAAACATTCAATTTCATCATTTTCTCAAACTTTTTGGCAAAGGGACTAGCAGGTTCAATAGGTTTAAAGGCTTCTATGGGTGAGTTCAATCAAAATGGGATAGTTTCTCGTACTTGGACACTTTCGAGACAGGTTCAACGCTTCTATTCAACCAAAAAAGGGTCATCGACAATCTTATAATCGAATGAACCAATGAACTGTTAAACCTTGAACCGCTTCGTCAAAGTTCAACGAGTTCAAGGTTAAATATTGGTGCTTCTTCAAGGTTCAACAGGTTCAAGGTTCATCGGTTCAATGCACCAGGTTCAAAGGTTCAAAGACTACCTCAATTATGAAGAGAAACACATGCAAAAGAAAGAAGTGGTGGAAGGTGCCATGTGTCCCTTTTTGAAAAATCATCAGAAGCTGCCATGTGTTTGCATCTGTGCAAGTGATAGAAATATGTAGACCATGCCACGTGCCCCTTTGTGACTCAACAAAATCTAACAAGTGTCAGCTTTCGATTCTCAAAGTTTCTTATAAGCTGCAAGGCTTCTTTCGATAAATCTTCTTTCAGAGTTCCATGGAGGGCGACAAGTGGCAACCGCAGAAGGCCCTAATGTATTCATTGAAGAGTGGTAGAATGTGCCACATGTCCCTTACAAATATCAGTGGAGGTCGACAGGTGTCATCATCCGCAAGAGCCCAAGTGAGCCCCAAGCATTTCTATGATGCTATGAAAGCCTGATAGTAGAAAGTACATGGTGTCGATGGTGGAGGGTTTCAACACGATGCAACAAAAGACTCCACATGTTCATGGCAAGAATCAACGGATACTACCATGTGTCAAAGAGGGATGCCCTTATGGGAGGTGAAAATCCAAAGAAAGGAATTTATTTGGACTTTTTGTTTAAAGAAAATGAGGGAAATACATGAAACAATAGGCCCGCTAAAGATGAAAAGCTTGAAGGCCACCGAGAGGATCTAGAAGGACAGAGACCCTTGCAGAGGGACACTTGACACATAAAATGGAACATTGTTCAAGATCCCAAAGGGAAAGCTTCCTTTAGGAAGGGTTGAGCCTAAAAAGTGTAGTGGAAGCTACCAAATGTCACATGCTGAGGTGTAGTTTAAAATAAAGCTTCTTGGAGCAAAAACTACCACATGTTCCATCCCAGTGTAGCATAAACTACCACGTGTCTAAATTCAGACCTCCAACCTCTAACAAGTTTCAAAGCTTATTCCAATAAGCTTATTTTAAAATAATGGATGCCACCACATGTTCTCACCCACATCACGGCATGATGACAGGCCTGCAGACGTCAAATTTAAAGCGATCAACTAGCCATTAACATTCAATAAGGAGCAGACTTGCAAATGCCAAATCAACTATATTCAAGTGTCTGTTGATTTTTGTGGACTCAAAAGATGAACCTTGATGCATTCAAAAATCCTAAGGCCAGGATCAAGAGAACAAAGAGATAGAGAGGGAAACTCAGTAGGAGTTATTACAGGTAGGTGAAGCAGTTCACTAGGTACATATTTGGGGAGCTAGTAACATTGAGAGCACCATCTTCTTGGCCCCTTAGAGGTGAAGACAGAGTAGACAGTTGCATGACTAAGTAGGTGAATGAATGAGTGATTCAAGTTAAGGAGGGAGCACTAAGAGAGGAATCAACATGCCACATTTAAGGTAGCCATCCTGCCCCAGTAGGGCCCTTCTTGACAAAACCAAGAATGCGCCCAAGGCATTGAGTGCACCGAATGGGTCACTTCATTGGGAGAAAGTGCCAAGTCTTTTTGGGCCTATATATAATGAAAACTCTTTCATTGTCTCCAAGAGACCTTTTTGATTATCAGAAGTAAAACTCCGCCCAAATTAAAATGCATTACTAAGACTTTGAGCTCAGATTGTAATTCATATTATTTTATCTAAATGAGAAAACAAGTTACTTGCAGACTTTGTGCTATTATAACTTGTGCTATCTTAGGAGATTTTTTGTATGTCTATTTCCTAGGAGCTTTCTTGTCCATTTGATTTAACAAGTAGAACTAGTGGAGGTGATCGGGAAGGTGCCCTTAAGGCCAACTGTGGAATGATGTGGTACCCCCATCAGTACCTTTAGTGTGTTTACATTTTCCTTTCCTGTGTAAAGAGCCTTAGGATGACGTGGTGCCCCCATTTTTCTTCATTTTTCCTCTCTCAGGTTTTTGGTCACTCAGCACCCCCATTACCTATTACTTGCTACTTGAAATATTCATGTTGCCTGCTGAAGAACACTTCTGGAAGAAGAGAAGTGCCTTCTGTCATTGCACCAGGATTACTACTATTTAGGAAGGAATCTGGCTCTTGGCTAAAAATTTCTTCTAAAAGAAGAGAAGCACCTTCCCCATCACCTAGGATTTCTTCCTTGTTTATCAGCATCATCTCTGAAAGAAGAGAGATGGATGGTTTATTCCACCCCTGTGTCTTATTTTCTACATATTTATATTGTATATAACCTCTGTATATTTAATAGGGAACCTCCCCTTCATGAGAGGAGGAATTTGTCCCCTTGTGATGCAGTAAAGCCACACACCTGGATGACCAATGTTTCTATGTTGTGGTGATAAGAACTATTTTGAACGCTAGTCAACTAGTCGATAAAATATTCACCCAACAATTTTTTGGTGACTCTGCTGGGGAAGGACAAGCAGTTTGAAGCCCCAAGCTTCAAACTGAAGTGCGACCAGTCTTTTTCCATTTTTGATACACAATTTGGCAACCCCACACTATACTAGAAGCCAGAGAGCTCAAGGTGTTGTTGATCATGTCTTTGAGTTGGCACAGTAAAGAGATTTCAACTTGTTTTCTCCTCAACCCCAAGTTCAACAATCTAGGAGTGTCCCTCCTACCTGTACCAAGACACCAACACAAGGTAGAGCTTCTTTTCCTATGATTAGCAGAGCCTTGCCTATCCCAATTCTACCCAGATTTGTTATCCCTACTTTTAATAATCCTATCATGGCAGCTCGAGGCCCCTGGGGTAACTCTTTTGGCCCGCTTAATTTGACTCCACCCTTGCATGAGCTTCCACGAAGCTCAAGAAAGAATTTTTACAAATTCTTTGGGGATGGAAAAGTCCATCTTGATGAACACATTACTGCCTTTAGCATAACCTGTGGTGTGATAGGCATAGAATTTGAGGACATGGCAGTTAGGCTTTTCAGGGAAACACTGCAAGGTTTGTCATAGACTAGTTTTACCACCTACAAGCCTGATCAGTAACTGATTGGGACACACTCAAAGCCAAATTTGAGGCCAAATTCAAGCCTGTAGAGGATGCACATGCCTTGTTGGCCCAGCTCATGCAAATGAAGGAGCCCCAAGAGCCTATGAGGGATTTCATAGCAAAGTTTGATAAGCTGAGGAATCAGATTCCTGCTATTGCTCAGCCGACCCCTGAAAACCTCAAATGCTTCTTCATTAACTCACAACTAGCTGAAATGAGTTTCTTGTTAAGAAGAGCCAGTCACATAGATCTTGAAGCGGCTCAAGATTTGGCTATCAAAGTTGAAGATGACCTTATCTTAGCAGGAAAGATAAGGAGGGACCCAAATAAAGGTAAATCTTCTTCTTCTTTAGAATATTCCCCTTCTGCCACCACTAATCCTATGATGCAAAAGTTGGCAAATGAAGTGCTAGATCTTAGAAGGCAAGTGGTGCAAGGAATGTCATCTGTTCCTGCATACATAGATATACCTAGGAGGACATTTCAGAATTAGGCATACCAGGGCAATGCTGCTAAGAATTAGGGACAAAAAAATTGCCTTCCTCCTCTATAGAAGAATCTCACCCTCGAAGCACCTCTAACTGACTCAACAATTGGATATCTTAAAGCTAAATTAGACTTCTCATCCCAACCTAAGTTGAATCTTGAAGAAGGCATTAATCTATTCACTGAGGAAGAAGAAGAATTAGCTGGTGACTCCCATATTAGTTTCCTAAACTATCAAGATGAACCTAGGAGTAAAGGCAATGTAGCTGAGGGGTCATATGTTGTATTCACCTGGTCTAAAAATCAATCAACTCAATAAGATGATAAGGAGAAAGCAGAGGAGCAACTTCAGCTAGTAGTTTCAATTGCTAAGTAGGGATCCACTCCCCCTTTCCAGCCAAAAGGACCAGTGATTGCAAAAAGGGTAAGTACCCCAAATGCCCCTACACCTTTTACTTCAAACTCATAGTCTAGTACTTCCTCCCCTAAAACTCAAAAAGATGAGCTCTCATTCTCTGTACCTAGTTCATTTCTAACATTTGACATAATTGATCATATTAAGAAAACCAAGATTCAAATGTCTAAATTTGAATTCCTGTAGTGCCATCCTAAACAATTAGATAAATTAGTTTAGTATGTTAAAAACTAGAACGTCCCTATTGAACAAGCAGTTCCCAAAGTGACTCATGATCCCCCCAAGGATGCATACACTAGGAATAATATTGTCATTTCCCCTCCTACCTCTCCTAGTAGGACTGAACCTTTTTATGTCTCATTACTAATAAATGGATGACAGCTGAATAATTGCATTATCAACTCTAGAGCTTCAAAAAATGTCATGCCTGCTAAAGTAGCCAAATCCCTTGATCTCACATTGACCAAGACATTTGATAGGTGCTTCTCTATGGAGAACAAACAAGTGCCACTACTGGGGTAAATAAAGGATGCCCAATTTACCTTTGCTGCCTTTCTAGACAAAAGAATCAAGATGACTGTCTTGGTAGCAGACGTCCCAGCATCATATGGTATCCTTCTTGGGCAAAATTTCTATAGGGATGTTGGTGGTGAATTGAGCATGGATTTATTAGAGGCAAGGATTCCCATCAAAGGTGTTATGAAGAGGTTGCTTCCTGAAAAGGAATCAAAATACATAGTTACTTGGACCTCAACACCTGAAGCTCAGATCCTGTTCGAGTCTTTAGGCTTGGATAACTACTTTCTGTCTACAGATGAAGTTCATGAGGCATATGATGAAACTCCTACATGTGCCAACCTGGAAATGCAGTTAGGTGGAATAGCACAAGAATTATCTGAGCCCAATGCAAGTATAGAAGAATCTCCTCCTTAGAATAAAAAAGAACCCCAAGGGAAATTAGTATCAAATGAGATATGGATTCTTGAATTTGATGGCATCTGCTCCTCCACTAATTCAAGATCTGGGGTTGTGTTAATATCTCCTCAAGGAGATATTTTTCCTTCATCTTATAAGTTGCAATTTAGCAACACCAATAACACAGCTGAGTATGAATCTTTTTTGCTGAGATTAAAAGCTACTAGGGACAATGGCATCAAGCTCTTTCATGCTAAAGGATATGCCGAACTAGTGGTTTGTTAGGTAAGGAACCTATACCAAACCAAGAATGAAAGATTGCGTCATTACCGCAATCTAGTTTGGGACCATCTTGAAGACTTTGATGCTTTCAACATCTTTGCAATTCCTAGAGAATTCAATGATCAGGCTGATGCATTGGCTATTTCAGCTTCTCTCTTGGTCCCCCACCCAAATTTTAAAGGAGATAGGTACACTATTGATTTTGTCTTTAGACCAAGCATACTTGATAATGCTAGTCATTGGTAGGTATTCGATAATGACAATCACATCATTGCCTTTCTGGAGTAGAAGGATAGCTTTGAATGGCTACATTTTGAAGGCAGTGAACCTCAAGAGCCTGAACTGACTCTTGAATCGATTTCAAGCATAGGTGAGGAGTTTTTGAAACTGAAAGGGAATAAAATTCCCAAAGGCCTTGTTTCCCTTGAGAAGGTGTTTGATAAGCATGATAGATTCATCAAATAGCAGCAAATGGATTCAAGCTCCTCTCAGGGGTTTGATCAAGTAAATCTGGGAACCAAGGTAGACCCCAAGATGGTGAACATTGGGAAATGTTGTACTCCTGAAGAGCATTTCAAGTTCATCTCTTTGATCAATGAATACATGGATGTCATAGCATACTCTTATGCTGACTTGAAATCACTTCGGCCTGGTGAAATCCAACACAACATTCCTCTCAAGGCTGATTCAACACCTTACAGGCAAAAGTCCCAGCATTACAATCTAAAAATATCAGGTACTATTTTGTCATAGATTCAAAAAATGCTAGATGCCAGGATAATCTTCCCAATCCATCATTCCACTTGGATTGCTAATATAGTGCCTGTAAGGAATAAGAATGGTGAAATTTACCTTTGTGTGGATTTTAGAAAATTGAATCAAGCATCCTTGAAGGCTAATTATCCTTTGCCAATCATGGATCAAGTGCTACAAATAGTGATAGGCTCAGAGATGTTATCAATGCTAGATGGTTTCTTAGGATACAATCAGGTCAAAGTTGGTGAAGCAGACCAACATAAGACCACTTTCACCACACCTTGGGGCATGTTTCATATAAAAGGATGCCTTTTGGCTTGATAAATGCTGGTGCCACTTTCCAAATAGCAATGGACCTTTCCTTCAAGGATGAGATGGGTAAGTTCATCATAGTTTATCTCAATGACTTGATTGTCTTCTCTAAGCATCACCCAGATCATGTGAGCCATTTGCATCAAGTGCTGGAATGCTGCCGCCAGAATGGCATTTCCATGAACCCCAAGAAGTCAATTTTTAGAGTAACAAAGGGGAAATTTTTTTGAACACATTGTGTCCAAAGGAGGCATAAATATTGACTCAGATAGAGTCAAATCTATCCAAGAACTATCCTTGCCCACAAGCAAGACTGTTGTTCACTCTTTCTTTGGGAAGGTGAATTTCTTACGGAGGTTCATCCCTAAGTTCACCGAGAAGACTAGGCACATTGTAAACATGATGAAAGGAAAAGCCACCTTTAGCTGGACTAAAGAAGGCATGTTAGCCTTTGAGGATGTCAAGACTACCATTGCCCATGCTCCAATTCTGGCCTGCCTAGACTACAACAAAGAGTTCACTATTTATAGCTATGCTTCAGGGCATATGCTTTTAGCAATTTTGGTTCAATTGAATAAAGAAGGTATGGAATCTTCCATTTCCTTCATGAGCTATCCTCTCAAATCTCATGAGCTGAAGTACTCAAATATGGAGAAGCACGCTTATGCAGTGGTGAAGGCTGTAAAACATTTTTGTTTCTACATCCTCAATTCTCAAGTAACTACCTTGGCCCCTGACACAACAGTGAAATCTATACTAACTCAGTAGAAGTTTAGGATGAAAAGAGGCAATTGGGTTGCAAAAATATAGGAGTTTGATCTAATCATCAAGCCAATGAAGCTGGTGCGTGGGAAGGGGCTATGCCAACTGATTGCTGATAACAAGCTAGGAGAGCCAGAGCATGATGAGCCAAAAGTGGATGACTCACCTACAGTCATCTTTGTCTCCACCACAAATGAATGGTTTTCAGGTATTGCTCATTTCCTTACTTATGGTGAATGTCGTGCAAACCTGTCTTATAAAGAAAGGAGGACCATCAAGCTGAAAGCCATAAATTTTGTCCTCTAAGACAACGGCTTGTACAAGAGGCACCTTGATGGAACATTCCTTCACTGTCTGGACAAGGAGCAACAAAGCTGACTTTTGAAGTCCTTCCATAATTCAGCCTGTGGGGGACATTTTTCTGCCCCAATGATTGCCCATAAGATCTTGCGAGCCAGGTACTATTGGCCAACTCTCTTTAAAGATGCATACAAGTGGGTCAGGGGATGTGAATTGTGCCAACAGTTTTTTAGAAGGCCCAAGCTGGCTACCCTGCCTCTCAAACCAGTGGTCATAGAAGAGCCTTTCTAGCATTGGGGAATTGACTTTATTGGTGCTATGAACCCATTGTCAAGTGCTAGACATGATTATGTCCTTACAGCAATAGACTACTTCACCAAATGGGTGGAAGCAGTTCCAACCAAACATGCTACTTCAGAAGTAGTATGCAATTTCCTCAAAGAAAACATCATGTCTAGGTTTGGGGTCCCAATCAAAATTGCCACTGACAATGCCACCTGCTTCACTTCCCAAGAGATCACTCAATTCTGCTTCCACTATGGAATTACACTCTCCCATTCCACTGATTACTTCCCATAAGGGAATGGATAGGCTGAGTCAAGCAATAAAAACCTGGTGACTATCATCAAGAAGCTGGTGGATGACAACCAAATGACTTGGCATAAGGCGTTGGTTGATGCTCTATGGGCAGACAGAATTACTCTAAAGAGAGCAATTGGTATGTCTCCCTTTTAACTTCTTTATGGTGTAAATTCAAAGATACCAATCACCTTGGAATTGCCAGCATTGAAATTGGATAAAGCGATTGAAGATCAAACATATGAGAGCTCACTGGAAAAGAAGATCATGTGCCTTACTGAGCTGAATGAGCAGAGAACTGCATTAGTGGATAGAATCACCGCCCATCAAAGTATGGTGAAGAAGCTCTTCGACCAAAAAATAAAGAATCACGATTTCCAGATTGGAGATCAAGTCCTACTATGGGACAAGAGAAGAGAACCAAAGGGGATGCATGAAAAGTTTGATTCCCTATGGAGAGGCCCCTTTACTATTCATCAGCTCAATGGTAAATATAGTTTCCTGTTGAAGTATCAAGATGGCACTCTCTTTCCTTTGCCTCATAATGGGAAACATCTAAAGCACTTCAACTCTTGAAGTATTGAATGAGTTCCCTTGTACATATGTATATTTGTATAGTCTGTTGTTCTATTTTGTTCATTTTGTTTTCATATTTTGGAGCCTTTCCTTTTTGGGTAGCATGACTCCATAGCCCAATGGCACACTTCAAGGCACTAGAGATTCTAGTTTCTACTCCCCTGACTTATTCTGAGTTGTCATTTGAAGGAAGTTCCCCAATAGGACCCAGTTGTTGTCCCTGAAAAGTGATTCCTCATTTTTTAGACAACATAGGACTATTTTGGTCCTGCATGGCCAAAATTGTTTTTCCCCTTTTTCAAAATTTGTTCTGAAACATTCAATTTCATCATTTTCTCAAACTTTTTGGCAAAGGGACTAGCAAGTTCAACAGGTTCAAAGGCTTCTACGGGTGAGTTCAATCAAAAGGGGCTAGTTTCTTGCACTTGGACACTTTCAGGATAGGTTTAATGCTTTGGTTCAACTGAAAAAGGGTCATCGGCAATCTTCTAATCGAATGAACCAATGAACCGTTGAACCTTGAACCACTTCGTCAAAGTTTAACGGGTTTACGGTTCAATATCGGTGCTTCGTCAAGGTTCAATAGGTTCAAGGTTCATCAGTTCAACACGTTGGGTTCAAGGTTCAAAGACTACCTCAGTTATGAAGAGAAACGTGCACAAAATAAAGAAGTGGCAGAAGGTGCCATGTGTCCCTTTTTGAATAATTGTCAGAAGTTGCCACGTGTCTGCATCCATGCAAGTGCTAGAAATATGCAGACCATGCCACATGCCCCTTTGTGACTCAATAAAATGTGACAAGTGTCAGTGTTCACTTCTCAAAGTTTCTTATAAGCTATAAGGCTTCTTTCGATAAAGCTTCTTTCAGAGTTCCATGGAGGGCAACAAGTGGAAACCGCGGAAGGCCCCAATGTATTCATCCAAGAGTGGCAAAACGTGCCATGTGTCCCTTGCAGAGATCAGTGGAGGCCAACAAGTGTCATCATCTACAAGAGCTCGAGTGAGCCCCAAGCATTTCTATGATGTTATGAAAGCCCGATAGCAAAAAGTGCCAAGTGTCGATGGTGGAGGGTTTCAACATGATGCAATAGAAGACTCCACATGTCTATGGCAAGAAGCGATGGATACTACCACTTGTCAAAGAGGGATGCCCTTGCAGGAGGTGTAGAGCAAAAGAAAGGAATTTCTTCAGACTTTTTGTCTGAAGAAAATGAGGGAAATACATGGAACAATAGGCTCGTTGAAGATGAAAAGCCCGAAGGCCACTGAGAGGATCCAAAAGGACAAAGACCCTTGCGAAGGGACACTTGATGCATAAAATGGACCACTATTCGAGATCCTGAAGGGAAAGTTCCATTTAGGAAGGCTCAAGCCTCAAAAGTGTAGCGAAAGTTGCCAAATGTCACATGTCGAGGCATAGTTTCAAATAAAGCTTCTTGGAGTGAAAAACTGCCATGTGTCTGCATCCACGCCTCCAGCCTCTAACAAGTTTCAAAGCTTATTTCAAAATAGCAAATGCCGCCACATGTCCTCACCCACATCACAGCATGATGACAGGCCCACGGATGTCAAATTTAAAGTGACCGGCTAGCCATTAACCTTCAATAAAGAACAGACCCGTGAATGCCAAATCAACTGCATTCAAGTGTCTATTGATTTTTTCAAACTCAAAAGATGAACCCAGATGCATTCAAAAAGCCTAAGGCCAAGATCAAGAGAAGGAAGAGACAGAGAGGGAAACTCAGCAAGAGTTACTGTCGATAGGTGAAGCAGTTCGCGGGGTAGATATTTGGGGAGCTGGTAACATTGAGAGCGCCGTCTGCTTGTCCCCTTGGAGGTGAAGACAGAGTAGACAGTTGCACGGCTAAGCAAGTGAACGAATAAGTGATTCAGGCTAAGGAGGAGGCACTAAGAGAGGAATCGACATGCCACATTTAAGGCAGCTGCCCTACCCCAGCAGGGCCCTTCCTGACAAAACCAAGAATGTGTCCAAGGTATTGAGTGCACCAAATGGGTCACTTCATTGGGAGAAAGTGCCAAGTCTTTTTGGGCCTCTATATAATGAAAACTCTTTCATTGTCGCTAGGAGACCTTTTTGATTATCAGAAGCAAAACTCTACCCAAATTGAAAGGCATTACTAAGACTTTGAGCTCAGATTGTAATTCATATTATTTTATCTGAATGAGAAAACAAGTTACTTGCAGACTTTGTGCTGTTATAGCTTGTGCTATCTTAGGAGATTGTTCGTATGTCTGTTTCCTAGGAGCTTTCTTGTCCATTTGATTTAACAAGCAGAACTAGTGGAGGTGATCGGGAAGGTGTCTTGAAGGCCAACTATGGGACGACGTGGTGCCCCCATAAGTACCTTCAGTGTGTTTGCATTTTCCTTTCCTATGTAAGAGCCTTGGGACGACGTGGTGCCCCCATTATTCTTCGTTTTTCCTCTCTCAGGTTGGTGGTCACTCAGCACCCCCGTTACCTATTACTTGCTACTTGAAAGATTCATGCTACCCACTGAAGAACACTTCTGAAAGAAGAGAAGTGCCTTCTGTCATTGCACCAGGATTTCTACTATTTAGGAAGGAGTCTAGCTCTTGGCTGAAAGTTGGTTCTGAAAGAAGAGAAGAACCTTCCCCATCACCCAGGTTTTCTTCCTTGTTTATCAGCATCATCTCTAAAAGAAGAAAGATGGATGGTTTATTCCACCCCTGTGTCTTATTTTCTGCATATTTATATTGTATATAACCTCCGTATATTTAATAGGGAACCTCCCCTTGATGAGATGAGGGATTTGTCCCCTTGTGATGCAGTAAAGCCGCACCCCTGGACGACCAATGTTTCTATGCTGTGGTGATAGGAACTATTTTGAACGCTATCTAACTGATCGACAAAATATTCACCCAACACATTTATAGTACCACAATATGACGTCTTACTAATATATTCAAATCTTGATATTTAAATAAGTTAAACATTTATTAAGATCATCAAAAACTTATTGTATTTATTACACATTATAAAGGTATCAAACTACTTTCAAACATATTAAATATATTTATATAAAATAAATTTAAATGTATAATTTATATACAACTACTTTCAAAAATATTAAAATTATTTATATAAAATAAATTTAAAAAATATTTTATCACCATCTCTAATGTTACTCAAAAAACTTATATTATAATTTTTTTTAAATTTTAAATTTGTTTTTAAAATTTTTTAAATTCTTCACATAAAATATTATCTTAATATTACAAACACATAAATATATTTGATAAAAATAAATCCAATAATTAAAAAAAGAAGTTCACATTCATAATTAATCCTTACAAATTAACATAGATACAATATATTTGTTTATACCAATTTCTAGGGTATGACCCTAGGATCACCAACATTGATCGATTAGAAGGGTTGCTTCTAGATCCTCATAACCCAACAAATGTTTTGGTAGCGCCCAAAAACCTAGTAAACGACTTTCCATTTTCCCGAATCAGATATCAGATAAAATAATTATGAAAACTGGGCTCCCAACAAATATTTGATGTGACGAAAGTCTCCGTCTTCTAGAAAGAATATAAGAAGGAAGCATCGTGAAAGAATATAATTAGTTATTCGAATTAGTGCATGTGGGATAATAAATTTGGACGTTTATTAATAACATCGCCGAATACGTGTGGGAGCTATTCAACAACTTCGTCCTTAACAAACTCGTTCACAAGTCAACAGCAACAACTACTTATATAAGGGAATATTATAAATCCCCCTTTTTTTTTAATTAGATAAGGTTGAAAGAAGGGTTTGGAAGAGTTTTGATGGGATTCCAAAACCTTAAAAAAAACAATTAGACATCAATGAAATTAAATTTAGTAGTTAAGAATAACTAATACCTTTATAATTATAAAAGTATAATTAAAATCAAAGTTTGAAATAGTAGTAAGGAAAATAAGAAGTATCAAATTTTTAATGAAAAGAACATCAAACATTAGTAAAAATTAGTGATTATCAAAAAAATAAAAGAGTTATCTCCTTTAATCAATATAAAGATAATTAGTCGTGATCAATGTATTATCTAAATATTTTAGTTGAAAAAAAGACACTTTAACTCAAGGAAGGGGTTGCTCTTTTACCATGACGGGAGAGGAGACCCTCCATCGTCCATTGGTTCCCATCCTTCACCCAAACTTCTACCTCAGAACGTAACATTTTCGCGTTAGGTCTTCGTACTTTATTCTTGACCATTGAAACCAAGGGGTCTTTGGACATAAATGGAAGATGGCAAGAACGGGAACCCAGGGTAGGCAACAAAAGTGAGGAACACAAAGGTCCACTTGAAGTTGCATCATCCAATAAAGAGATGTCAGTCCTGAAAGGTCGAAAGAACCACCTAAAAGAAGGGAAAATTAACTAAATGGACAGAAAAATACACCATAATTGTGCCAAAAAAACCCTGATAAAAAATACCTTCTTTTTTCCTCTAAACCAAATGAAAATGAGAACCTAAACTCTTAACACTTAAGAAAAATAGTCAACAACATTGTGCCCAAACCTGTTATGGTTAGGATATATATCCAAAACCTTTCACCTTTTTACATACGCTGAAATAATCATATGCTCATATATTTTCAAATGATAAATAACAATGGCTTAGGCTACCAAGTATGGTTCCATTTTGCAATGACCCAAGCGACCCAAGATAGTTTACACATAGGGTAAGGGCAATTTTAAAGGATGTTACGATGATGATTTATGATTGATCGATCCATCATTACATTCAAAAATGTTATTAGGGGAAGGGCAATTGGAATTTACTAATGCTACTCCATAGTGATTTATAATTGATTGACCCATCAATATATTAAAAAATGTTATTAGTAATATTATATACAATGTTGACCTTCCCAACTAATTTCTTAAATTAATATAGTCCTTTGATACATATATATAGAGTCTATCATTTCAATCTTGCTCCAAAACATTTTTCTACAAAGCATTATCAATTAGGAGTTAGTGTTAAGATTTTTTTTTTTTATGAAATATATTTATATATTAATTTAAGAGAAATATATAAATAATTCATAAAAAAAAATAAGTAATATGAGAGTACGCCATGAATCATACAAAGTAACATTTGAAATTAAAAATAGAAGTTCCAAGAATTATTAGATAAAATTTAAGAACAAGTCGTATAGTCATAATAAACAATAACTTTAAGCAGCAAGAGCAAGGTCAAAAGGTAGAAGATCCATATCATCGGGTCCCCAACCTGAGCTTGGCAAGTCATTGCTATCTGGAATAGGCTCCCAACTAGTAGCTTGAGTAGTGTCCTTGTCATCTTCTTCTTCATGTGTTCGAGTGAGTGAAATGGGTAGAGAGAGCATGGAAAAATTGTCCAGCACATCCGATCGACCTCAAGGTGGTGCCATCTCAAACATCTGGGTTCAGAGGAGGAGGAGGAGTGTGCCAACCATCCTACCTAGTAAGGGAAGGAGGTGGAGGCTATCACCCTCATTGTTGCCTAGGAGTGGTCATGCACTAGTACAGGGTGCCACTATGAGAGCGGCGTTGAGAATAGCTACGATGATACCCACCATGAAACAGTAAATCAATTCTATCCTCCAATGTAAAATCCCTAAACAAAAATGGCAAAACCCAAACCATTGTACAAAGAGCATTTCCCCAATAAAAAAGATCCTAAAAGTACCCAAGCTCTATAACAACTTTTTCAGTTTAAACTTAAATCTCAAAAAAAATCATTCAAAACAATTAATAATTAACTTTATTTAAGATATTACACTAATTCAAATAATCATGAGTTGTGTTTATATGATCCTCCTCGACATCTTCACAATAGGTCAGTTATCGTGAATGTGTGTTAATAAAAAATATGTAAAAATATATAATCGTACATTTATTTTTCGCTTCTCACTTTGAGTCAATACCATCATTTCCTAATAGGAACCACATCTCTCTTTTATTCTTAGTTAAAAAAATTCAGTGCTTCATATTCATTTTTTTTATTACTTTCTTTATTGAAATAATAAATTTATTTATTAAACATTTTCAAGGAATTTATTGTACACTGCAGTGTCATTGAGCCGATGTTATGCAGTACAGACCACAAGTAAGAATTAAAATGGTCTTGGATTATTTGGTGGCAGTCGAAAGATACATATATGCTTAGACTTTATTGTCTTGATTTCATAACAATTAGATTTTGAGCTAAAAACAAATACATGGTGCATTAGGAAGCTTTGGAAACAATGTTTGTGGGGGTGAACATTTTATTCAGAAACCACTTACAAGATGATGGAATATAAGAAATTGGAAAGTTCTGATTAGCATTCACAAGGCACTTTGAATTGAATTGGAAACCACATCATAAGGAATATTATAAAAAGGCTTGTTTGGAAATTTTGTTTGAAATTTTTAAATACAAAATATTGGAGATTAGAGCTTGTTTTATTACTACATTGATAACTTGAAATATAGCTAGAACACGGTTTATAAACAAGTTTATGATTAAGTTGTCAAAATTTGAAACATTTAATTTTTGGTGAATGAAATATGAAAGGTGTTGGCATCTTTTCAGGTGTCACTCATTATTAATAAGATCACTTTATTTTTCAAGAGTTTATTGAGTGTATTGAAATACTTTATTTTATCTTAGTTTTAATAAAATAAATAAAATGTTGTAATGTTAATAGGTGTAAAGTTAGAATATATCAGAATGTTAAAGATATAGATAATCAATAGTTTTGATTTTGATAATTTGTTGCAATAGAAAATTGTTAGTTTTAGAAAACACTAAGAAATAATATATTCATCTTAAATATAGTTTTTTGGTTGACAATTATGAGTGTCCAAAGTTAGAGATTAGTAAAAATATTACTATGTAGGTTCAAAATCAAGAACGTAATATGAAACTACTTTTAGATACATCCATTGTAAGTAGATAAGAGCGTAGGTCATTTGTATATGTTAACAATGGACTTGTCCTAGTTGATTGTACTAAGTGATTGAGAGGAAAATATATAAAAAATTATAATTCTAACAATGACTAATCAAAAATAGAATTAGAAAATGATTTTGGACATGACCACTACGTGAGGATAGGATCACATGCCACTTGAGTCCATTGACAGTGGACATGTCACTGTTAACTATGACAAAAAAATGGTTGTTCTGCTTTTTGTCCCTATGAGTGATGAGTAATATGAGATATCAAAATTAAGGTTGTGTCATGAAAAATTCATTGTTTGATTCCTATTATCTTTGATCCCCTTAGGGCACTTTGATAGCTTGAAAACATGGAAAAAGGGAAGTGTAATGGGCTAAATTGACATTAATAACCCCTTGATGGTCGACTATTAGCTACGTATACAATACTCCAAGAAGGGAAATCAATCCCATGTATTTCCTCCACCTAGTGTGATTGTGCAATTATGTTTCTTGACTATGTGTATGTAACTTAAAAAATGGCTTTTAAACCTGACAATGATAGCTATTGAATTTATATGAGGTGATATAGACTTGGCTTATGACTAATCCTTGTGAGTGATCTTGAATTTGGGTGGAATAGAGAATATTTAATCAATATACAATAGTGTAAAAGCTTAAACCAAGTGAACAGTAGTTGGGGGTAATGAATTATATTTGATTTCTATTTATAGTAGAGCCTTTTAATAATTTTCATTAGTCTACATTATGAAACATGTTGCAAGACACAGAAGATTGATTTGAAATTCAAACACTAGACATTATTTGGTGTAGAATGCAACCAATGTAGGTTAATAAGAACACAACAAAGCTCATGTTTGCCTAGTGCGTACCTACCTTGAAAGATTAGGGACAATTGTCTTAAGTTGGGGATGAATTGAGGGGGGTGTTAAGAAGATTGATCATTTGACATTTGAAAGTTATGTGTAGTAATTATGGTTAACAAAGGGTCAAGCCTACATGTAGATAAATAGATTAGAGGAATGTTAAATAAGGTTAATGTGTTTATGTGCAAGTCATGTGGTTTATTTGTATTAAGAAACAACATTGTCAAGTGCTTGTGACCATATTTATGGCTCTACATCCTGCCCCACCCCCACCATTCTATTAATGAATTTGCTAGAATAAAAGAAAAAGAATTGAACCTTAGCGTGTAAAACACATTTTGTCTTTGAGTAGATGTTTTAATTTCACAAGGCACTATAATTTAGAAAATCTTACAAGAACACATAAAGTAGTCATTTGTCCACTTTGAAATTTTAATAAGCTTGAACTTTAAAAATTTAAAATTGAGAAGAGAGTAAGAAAAGATTATGCCATAGATATGTATGTGACACCAAATATTCATGCCCCCATCATGACCATATTGTTCATAGATTTACATTGAAATAAACATGTGTACCTTTGAAACTCTAACTTTAAACGTTTAACATTGAACATTGAAACTTTGAATAAGCATGATCATGAATAAGTATCATACCCCCCAAATCTTGTGTCAAGTGATATATAATACCATGCACATATATGATTAATTGTAATTATGTTTACAACATGTATATTTTCTCTTGTAACCATTTTGCATATGCCCATGGGCATGCATTCAAGTGTGTATGACTATTTACTCTGAATCTTTTAAAATTGAGTACACATGCATGTCATATGCCCCCAAAATCTATATGAATGTGCCAACATATGTCATGTGTTTAATAAATGAATTTATTTAAATATTTGAGAACATGTTTTCTATTATAGAATCTAATTTTATATTACATTTAATATTTGAAAACCTGTACTTTGTATTTTTAAACCTTGTTTTGCTTCCTAAATCTAATTTTTGTCTGTTCATGGAGGTTCAATATCTAATAAAAACCTATTTTGATGCCACCTATTGAGATGAGGGATGTAGCCTACAAGTCACTTATCTTAAAATAAGAGTTAATTATATCATGTGATAAACACATAGTTATATAGTATATTCTCATCATGTAGATAGTATGTTATCATAGAAATGTAATTGTTAGTGAAGTAAGTATGTAACATATTAAAATTGAGGCATGAAAGTGTCATGTCTAGATATATTTAGCAATGAAAAATGTAATAAAGTTACCATATATGAAGTAGACTATGTATTAAACGTGCATGATATAGATAATGCCATAAATAATCAAGCTCAACAAACACACAAGCATAACAAATAATGCTATAAAATATCATATAATAAGTCCAAGGGCCACATACAAAGGATATGTTCAAATGTCATATAAACAAATATTGTGCACACAAGTCCAAGGGTTGAATTAAAATTACATGTTGAAATGTCAAACATACCAATCAAATGTCTCATGGATATGTTCAAGAAGTTTACACACAAGGGCGAAGGACAAAACATAATAATCGATAAATATCTACTCTATCAAGCAAGAAAGTAAACAACATTGAAGGACCCAAGGACAAGTGAAAAATAGTTTATTCTATCTATTTGTATCAAAGTATCATATTCATGTAACACAATGTAAATTATAAGTGAATAGAAATAATTTTGTAAGATATGTAGCTTAACATGGAATTTGAGGTCATAGATAGATATAACCTATTATAATGTAACCTTTACAATTCATATACCCCCAAGATAGGCATGGCCATTAGGTATAAGGGAATCCAACATCTAAGAATTAATGCATAATGTATGTCCTACATCACACACATATACCTTGTGAAATTCATGTATTTTATAAATAAGAATGTACACTATCTATCAAAATATGTGATAAATAAAATATGTAGAGAAGTAAACTAGCAACATTTTTCATGTTCAAATTATGAAAATATTTTGATTTCTTTTTTATTTTTAACATATTTTATTTTATTTTGTATTTTTGACATATACACAATGAAAATTAACATGGAATTGAAAATAGAAGAATGGGAGGGGTCCACATAGTCATGAGATGTGCCAATGTGTTATTCACTAAAATTGTCATGTTGAACCCCATTTGCTAGCCAAAATAGTAAATCTCTTTGAGATTAAAAAATTTTTGGAGTTTTTAACTTATAAAAAAATTCATTCTTGACCACACCCATGCACCCATGTAAGACACAATTGGTTGGCCCACCCTCCTTAGTTATGATATTTCAAAGGAGTGAGTTGCTTGTGCTTGTGCCTACATGTCTTAAAAGGATGTGGTAGTTAGTCAGTCCATCCTCTTTGAACATAGATACACAATCCATCAAGGCAAACATGTGTTCATTCTCTAAGAGATGGAAATTGACTGGCCTATCTCCTCAGACACAATGATGTGAGTTGCCAAGGTAGCCACGTGTTCATGCCCGTACATCCCAAATGGATGCAATGGTTGGAAATCCCATCCTCATACTCTAACATGTGCATGCATGGGTATAATGCCTCCTTTTGCCATACCTTCCCTATTTACTCCCGCATCTTCCTCATTTTTATCATTTCAAACTTTGAGGACTATGGTTTTTGCTTTCGCCCTACCTTCCTAATAATGAATCCCTACTGAAGTTTTTAAAGAATTACCATATGTCCATTGCTCTATATTTTTTCCATTTAATTTAATGGTTCTTTCCTCATGACTCACTAGATATTTTGGATATTACTTGCCAAGTACCATTTACTAATCTAAAATCCAACAAAATGAAGTATAAGTATATGAGATATAAACCACTACTAGTATTAGAGTACAATATCCCAAAGATATTGGATTCTCAGATCAGACAAGTAGATTTGGAGAATGTTTATAAGAGATTAAATTCCAAAAGCCTAATATTGATAATTTAATGCATTGTAAAAAGTGGTTTGCTACAAGTAGTCACTTTCCCCACTTCAGTGTAGTGTTTAGAATTGGTATTTACTTATGCCAACCAATATAACTCACAATAAATAGAAATCAAGTCAAAATCTAGATAACTCATGGCAAAAATGGATGGAGTTACAATGAATATGACATTGAGGATTCCCCTTCATGAAGAGTTGGTCAATATCAATATCAAACATGGAGAGATTCATTGGAATAAGAATCCTACTAAATGCTTAACCGCTATCAATAACTCCCAGTTGAATCAAAAGAGATAGAGACCTGCTAAGGTCCCCAAGACATTATTCTAATTAAGCTTCAAGTAAGAACTCTTAGATATGATTAACTCATTAAACTAGGTAACAAGTGATGAATATACCATACCCTTCCACCATAGGATGTTTTTATCAATGCAAATCAATTTCCATGGAAAGTAATTCATAGATTGAGGAGAACGAATTAGTGATTACTTGCACGATCAATTACTAAATGTGAGAACCTCTAAACATTTCATCAAGACATCCTATCTAATATATTCATTAGACTCCAAGATAATATACTCAGGTATTTCCCAACGTGGGACTATCACATCATTAACACAAGTATTTGAATGCTTCCCCCAACTTACATTATATCAAAACAAAAAACACTACACCAGAGTCAATGACACATTCACAATTATAATAGTGTAGTTACTAAAATGTAATATCCCCTACCAATAGAGATATATGAAAGACACAAAACTCTGATACTAAAGACCAAAGCTCTGATACCACTGTAATATCCCCTGTCAATAGAGATATATGAAAGACACAAAACTATGATACCAAAGACCAAAGCTCTGATACCACTGTAATATCCCCTTCTAAACAGGAAATATAGCAACACAAAAAATCTGAACCAAGATATAATCGTTGTTGAATAAACTCAGAAAGATCACAATAATATAGTCTCTTAATAACAAATTACAGATTGTATCACTTGTCTTTCTGAATTATTACAATTGCAGTCATCTAATATGCATATAAATATGAAATACAGTCTTGAAAACCCTGGCTTTGCAAATCTGGAAGTGCAAATTGAGTTCTGGGAAGTCTCGGCCCTTCTGTGTCGACACACAGTCGCCGTCGTCGGTCGATATCTCACCGACGTCGGTCTCTGCCGGCCGGATTTCTGCCGACGTCAGTCTTCAGTCAACCGATGTCGGTCACTGAAACCCTCTGTCTGTCGAAGTCGGTTCCTGCACTGATCTGTACGAACCCGTACGGATTCTGTACGGCCGCAAATTAAGCACAACTTCCCTGTTTTCAACCCTTGATCTGAAGATATATGTCTCTAGCACAGTAGATCTCTAGCTGTATAATTTATTGAATCAAAACATAAAGCAATAAATACCTGGAATATCTGTGATAACTTCTGTGTGAAGTTATCTCTCAAACCTGAAATTCTGTAATAACTTCTGGATGAAGCTATCTCTCACTTTGGCAATAGATCAGCTGATATTCCACAGCCTCTTAATTGCACACACTAAAGAGGGAACGTTCTCCAATGCAAATGGAATCCTTGAACCCTAGGCTCAGTCTTCACAGAAGAAATTCTCAAAATCAATATCAATATTCAATAGCATAATCAACAATGGCCTCCATGAGAAACCCTTATACCCTCAAAAGATGTGCTTGCCCTAATTAGGGTTTTCTTAAATTAGAATTAGGGTTTCTAATTAAAATTAGGCTAAATAATTAATATTTGATTAAATCAATCAAATATTAATATCTCCCTCAATACATGTCAGATCGACGAACCGATCGAAGCTAGTGAATCAGGGAGTGATTCCGCACATAACCATACCACAATAAAGGCGCTCCGCTGCATATCAAATATCCCTAAAAAGTAGGAGCTCAGGCCAAATGTGTCTGAAATACCCTGAATGAAAATCAAATGTAGAAATCTTGTGAATCAAAGTCGAGCCAAGCTCCATTATGACCCTCTATCCATCCTATTAGCCTACGAAGGTCGCATAATAGGCTAACCATGAACTCAGAACATGTCACCTAAAAAGGGGGACATGACAATCTGCCCCTCCTAAAATTGCTTGCCCTCAAGCAATCACTGTATGACAAATCAATCAATCCACCTGGATCCCAAATATAATTTTGACCTCCACCACTGTCAATTGACACGACCCCCATGCCATGTCCATCCCAACTCTCATGTAATGGTGTCACATCATCTCTAGTACTAAGATAAGCACTCCAACATCCAATCCATAAATGAAAATCAGCAAGCAAACTCCTTACCTGAATAATATATGAAACTGGATAGTGAAGACTAGAAATAGTAATATCATCATCAACCTGTGATCCGGCTGTAATAGAAAGTTGAGTCCTCACCACATGTGACAACTCCTAAACTGAGCTCACCTCAAGACCAAGCTCGTCCTCGTACCTCTCCTGTACTGGTGCCAATGTGCTCTTGGCATCACCCTCTATCATGTTATGTGGTATAGGTACCTCCATCCGATGAAAAAACATATATCTGAAGCTGCTGCCCCGTATTGCCTTAAGAATATGTGTCGTCCCATCAACATTAAAGAGAACCTCCATGTCCTTGAGACGAAGAGTAACTTCCTCAAATGAATGAAGCCACTTCATACCCAAGACTAAGTCTATATCTCCCATGTTTACCACATAATAATCAGCGTTGAACTCATAGTTGTTCAAGCGCAATGGGAGGTCTCTAATCATACGCTCACACTTAAGAGTGTGACCATCAGGTACCTTAACTCTGATGCCCTCAAAACCTTCTGTAGTGAGTCCACGCTTCTCCACAAACCTAGCATCTATGAAATTGTGAGTGGCTCCTGTATCAAGAAGGGTGATAACCTTCTGCCCTGCCAAAACTCCACGGAGTCTGAATGACTCATCTGACTGTATGCTGGATATGCGGGCCTCCTGTAGGTGAAGCTCTAACTCTGCCTCTACATTAGGCCCTGAAGCCTCTGCGTCTGCCCCCTCAGCACTGTTATGCTGTTCGGAATCCTCAGAATCTGACTCCTCATAATATATCCACATCATACGATTCGCCTTGCCCTTAGGCCTCAAAGGACAATTGTGATGGATATCATATGGTCCTTTGCAGTAGAAGCAAAGCTTCTTCCTGCGTAGATCATTAAGCGCCTCACGATCCAAAGGTGGTGCTGCTGGATTGGCCTTTGAATCATTTTTAACTCTGGATTTATCTATGTTAAAATCCGGTCTCTCCGTATCCCCGTGGGAGTGCTTATGGTCTCTAGAAGAAGAAGTACCTTTGGTGTTAAATTTATTGGATGGGGCTGCCATCTCCATATCACGTGCCTTCCTCATAGCTACCTGTAATGAAGGAGGATCAAAGGCTTTGATCCAACCCCTCAATGGCTCTGTCAATCCCTCTATGAAGAGAACTACCAATCTACGCTCTGAAATATTGGGTACCATGACTGCTAATCTCTGAAACTCACCAATGAAGGACTCCAAGCTACCTGTTTGTCTCAACTGTGCCAGATCTCGGAAGTAAACCTCAGGATCTCTCCTGTCAAACCGCTCAACCAATCTATCCACAAAGTCCTGGTACTCTGTCACTTGATTATGCTGGAGTGTTACCATACCATGGTACCACCAATCATGTGCTACTCCATCTAAGTGCAAAGTGGCGTATTTGATGGCATCTATCTCTGACATTGGTCTCAACGCCAAAAAGGTGTCAAGCTTATGAACCCAAGCTTGCGCTGTCATCTTACCGCTGCCGTCAAAAGTAGTCAAAGAAAGCTTACCAGTAGCCTTCTGTAGCTCACTGAATTGGACTCTAGGTCTCCTGTCCTGTCTAGCCAATCTATAGTGCTCTCTCCTCAAATTGACAAAATGATCAAAGGTTGTTCTCTCCTGGATATGAGGAGGTAATAAGTCCCACTCATCATTTGCAGCCATGTAAACATCTGCAAATGGAGAATTCCCTGCCTCCTCATCTGCTGGCACCTCTGGTTCTTCTTGAATAAATGAAGGGCATGTAGGTCTATCTGCTGTCCTGGAGTGAGTATGTTGTGGTCTCTGATTAACCGTAGCACTCCTATCATCTCTTTGGTCCCTGTTCTATCCATCAGGTGCATTCATTCTCTCTATCATGGTCATAAGTCCCTGTAGTGTCTGAGTCATCTGCTGTTGGCTTATCATCATAGCACGCTGAAACTCTCTGGTGGCCTGATCAACATCATACCTGTGGCCCCTGGGTGGGCTGCCCTCACGTCTGTCACTCATGAGGATCGGTCTCTGATCTAACAACTGGATACCTTCAAGCAAGGCTCGGCTGCGTGTGTTATACCTGTGTGGTCCCAACTCTTGTGGCTGCATAAGATCTATAGACCCTCAGGCTGGCAGGATTTAGCTCTGATACCACTGTAATATCCCCTACCAATAGAGATATATGAAAGACACAAAACTCTGATACTAAAGACCAAAGCTCTGATACCACTGTAATATCCCCTGTCAATAGAGATATATGAAAGACACAAAACTATGATACCAAAGACCAAAGCTCTGATACCACTGTAATATCCCCTTCTAAACAGGAAATATAGCAACACAAAAAATCTGAACCAAGATATAATCGTTGTTGAATAAACTCAGAAAGATCACAATAATATAGTCTCTTAATAACAAATTACAGATTGTATCACTTGTCTTTCTGAATTATTACAATTGCAGTCATCTAATATGCATATAAATATGAAATACAGTCTTGAAAACCCTGGCTTTGCAAATCTGGAAGTGCAAATTGAGTTCTGGGAAGTCTCGGCCCTTCTGTGTCGACACACAGTCGCCGTCGTCGGTCGATATCTCGCTGACGTCGGTCTCTGCCGGCCGGATTTCTGCCGACGTCGGTCTTCAGTCGACCGATGTCGGTCACTGAAACCCTCTGTCTGCCGAAGTCGGTTCCTGCACTGATCTGTACGAACCCGTACGGATTCTGTACGGCCGCAAATTAAGCACAACTTCCCTGTTTTCAACCCCTGATCTGAAGATATATGTCTCTAGCACAGTAGATCTCTAGCTGTATAATTTATTGAATCAAAACATAAAGCAATAAATACCTGGAATATCTGTGATAACTTCTGTGTGAAGTTATCTCTCAAACCTGAAATTCTGTAATAACTTCTGGATGAAGCTATCTCTCACTTTGGCAATAGATCAGCTGATATTCCACAGCCTCTTAATTACACACACTGAAGAGGGAACGTTCTCCAATGCAAATGGAATCCTTGAACCCTAGGCTCAGTCTTCACAGAAGAAATTCTCAAAATCAATATCAATATTCAATAGCATAATCAACAATGGCCTCCATGAGAAACCCTTATACCCTCAAAAGATGTGCTTGCCCTAATTAGGGTTTTCTTAAATTAGAATTAGGGTTTCTAATTAAAATTAGGCTAAATAATTAATATTTGATTAAATCAATCAAATATTAATATCTCCCTCAATACATGTCAGATCGACGAACCGATCGAAGCTAGTGAATCAGGGAGTGATTCCGCACATAACCATACCACAATAAAGGCGCTCCGCTGCATATCAAATATCCCTAAAAAGTAGGAGCTCAGGCCAAATGTGTCTGAAATACCCTGAATGAAAATCAAATGTAGAAATCTTGTGAATCAAAGTCGAGCCAAGCTCCATTATGACCCTCTATCCATCCTATTAGCCTACGAAGGTCGCATAATAGGCTAACCATGAACTCAGAACATGTCACCTAAAAAGGGGGACATGACATAAAATAAGATTAGGGAATGAGGATTTTAGCTAAAGCAACTAAATTAGTTAACCAATATGGCAACTAATATATCCAATTTCAAAAGTTTGCATATATCATGGTTGACGACTATGAAGGACATCCCTTGATATTTCTAAGGTTGGCAGGCAACAAGATCATTCTCATTGAGCTTTGTCAACAACTATCAACTGTTCACAAATGTTTTAGAGAGAAACATGTAATAGTTATTTCCCTTCCCATTGTATTAGATCATTTAATTTAAAAATAAGTAGAAAATACACATGGCATAGAATTGGCCATCTTCAAGTTCACTCTTTGAACCTATGCCTACAAAGACACTATGGATACTAGAAGATATGTAAATTAAAATCTCAACATAGGATCTACTGATCATAAGCCCCACCTAAAGGACTATTGGGCTAATTACATGGATGAATTTGAATTAGTTTTGAGGGATTGGATTCGAATGACACTTGATTAAATAAAAACATTCACAAATGAGTTGGTACCACAAAGGATGATAAATGATAAGTTTGATCTTATTGATCTAAAATACATCAATACAATTATTATTTCACCCTTACAAGCTATCAATTGGTCAGTTAGAGAACTAGTCAACTTGTAATGAACATAGAGTATGGGATCATATGAAGAAATAGTTGGATAATAAATTGGATGGAATAACCATAGGTAGTTCAAAGAGAGGGAAAGATTCAACTCCTCTAAAGAAATATCCCCCATCAACTTTCTGAAGAAGTAAATCTAATGTGGTAATTGAGACATCAAGTTATTCTAGTTCAGATGACAGTGGAAATGAATCCTCCAACCCCAAGAAACAATTGGGAAAGTAATGTGAGGAAATTCATATGGTAGGGAAAAATAAGCAAGATAAGAAATTAGTACAACCACAATCTTTAACTGAAGCCCTAGGTGACCAAGCAACATATTCATCCCAAATACCACACAATAATACATATCCTTATCCCTAGGGATAAAATAGCAAAAGAGAGTTGAGGAGGAGAATCCACATTCTCCATATGGATTCCCAAATGTTCTTCCCCCTCTTCCAAATCATCCCACTCCATCCTAATTAGAAACACAAGTGGTTACCTTTAGTGACTTTTCATTCTAATGGGTACAATAAATGTTGAAAAAAAGGAAAAGGATAGTTAAAGTAGATTTGTTAGATTTTGATGTGATAGCTGACCTCTTAAAAACATCCACACTAATGAAAACAAATACCACCACTAGGTTGATGTATGACTCTTCATAGGCATAGTTTGTGTAAATTACCAAGCTAAATGTTGATAAAGACATAAAATAAATGACATTAGGGGATTATAATCTAAAGAAGATATCACTCAAAGAATAAAAAAGAGAAGGTAACATTTATAATCTATGAGAAAACATTGAAAGAATCATTAAGAAGTTTTATCAAGATGGGTTGACTCAGGAACAACTTAAAGGATAGATAAAAAAACTAACAAGCTATGTCAATTACATGCTCAACCCTATTGAGACCCCTGCAATACCACAAGTTGATGCTCTAACATAGTTTCTAGGAATAATCAAGGAGGTTATTTCTACAATTATAAAACATAATACTTATGTCATGAATCTTGAAGGACATGTAGATGAATTGCTCATAAATGGAATGAAATTTATTGAAGAAGTGATGAAACTATATGATCTCAATAATTAAGAACTACAAGATATCCACACACAAATCAAAGATCACATTGCCGATTTGAAGGTGTGAAAAGAATTAATCAAGGACATAAAAGAGATGATCATGATTGAGTCCAAAGTCATGGTAGATAGTGGAGTATTCAAAAATGAATATGATGACACCTCCTACAAATGGGTAGAGTGCATACTCCACAAAATGGAAGTCTTAACTAAAGCTATAGAGGATCTAAAAGATAACAGGGACATGGGTGAATGAAAGCACATACTGGTCTCCAACAATCTAGAGGAGATTCATTCTAGCTTATACAAAGAAGATAGGACTACTACACACAATGTAGATGAATTAAAGGCCCAATTTCAAAAGTCAGTCAAAGAAGATCTCCTTAGCGAAGATAAGTTCAACAAAGACTAAATAAAAATTCTCAGTGAAATCCATATTGCACTAGAAGAACTAAAAACCTAGTTATAAGAATTGTTTAAAGCCTAGTGCACCTTGACATTCATTTCATAAAGATGGTTCACACATTGTCTTCATGTACAGATTCCAAAGAACAATGAAGATCTTGAAGTATTGAAGATATTTATAAGATTTAAGGCTGAATGTGAGGAGTAAGTCAAGAAATATTCAGTTACTATCAACCCATATATAACCACTTTTGACTCATGAAAATATTCCCAATAAAAATTGTAGTTTAGCTTTTCTATTTTTGTCTAACTTATATTTCAAAAAAATAATATTTTATTTTTGTTTAAAATTAAAAATTGTAAAGGGTAGAATAAGATGAAAAATAGGATGTGAAAGGTCATTATTGAAATATTAATGGTCAACCCATTCAATTTGTTATCAATATAAGAAATGACAATTAAAAAATATATTTTTGATGTCCACAATTTGTGAATCTTGAACAGGAAGATGGAAATTTTGGGTTTTATCTTTATCTAGGAATTATGAATTACTTGAACTTTGTGTCTGGTTATTTACTTAATGGGTATGCATTTTTATTATATTAATGTATTTCTCATTGTTCCAAACATGAATTGTTTTTTATCTCATAAATTAAATTTCTCCGTTTTGTTTAATTCTTCATGTAAGCAAATAAAATCTTCATTTATTCACTTTCTTGTGACTCTTCATATTCCGCTTTGTTAATTTTTTTTAGTTTAATGTTGTTCATGTAAACCCCCCTTTTATTCAACTTGTGAATATCGTACGTAGTTAGGATATTTTTTATTGATTTTAAGAAAGAGAACATTAGCTCATAATAGAGGAGAGACTTCTCATCTACTAGAAGTGCACATGCATCCACATCACAACTAGACAAGTCCCTTAAATAAATTCAAGATAGAATTGAAAAAATTGGCTTGAATGATTCTTCAGAAGAATAACTCAATGTTGTAGTTGATTCATAACAAACATATTTCAAATAGGATAACAAGCTTGAATATTGGAGAAAATTCATGAAATATTAGTATAATACAATGGTCAAAAATACTTCCTGGAAATTGGTTGATCATCCATATGGCTGCAAACTATTGGTTGTAAGTGGGTCTACTTCAACAAATACAAGGATAATGTCTCACTTGATAATAATAAAGAAAATGTTATCACAAAGGGTTATACTCAAAAATAAGGAATTTACTATAATGAAACCTTTGAAACTAAAACAAAATGGACCACCATTCAAACCATGTTGGCTTTGACAGCTCACAATGGATGGAAAGTTGCATTTATGGTGGTATATAAAGTTGTATTTACCATTAACATATACATTGAATGGTACACTACATATACAAATAGATCTTGACATATGTTAATGTTAATATCTTGACAAAAGCATTTGGATGAGAAAAAATTAAAAATTTGAAAGGAATGCTTAGTCTGACAAAGACCCCTATAGATGAATGGGGGATGTAATAATATTTTATATCTTTGTTATTAATATTAGGTGTCTAGCTTAGGTGTCTAAGTTTTATCTTGTAGTGTCTAGTTGCACATTTGCTTTCATCTTGTAGTGTGTAGCTCAAGAGTATCATAGATAGTTGAAATAACTTCTTTGCAGATTAAGTGATAACTCATTGTTTGGATTATTTATTGCAATGCTTTCTCATTCCCAAATTGAATCATGAAATATAATTTCATGTGCATTCCAAATAATATTATTCATATTATCAATAAGGTGAATTCTAAGATGATAGGTTCACTACATAAGTGCATAGAGGGTGTTTTTGCATGTCATAGGAGTTGCACATGGATCATTTATATAAATATACAAATAAGTAGATAATATTTATAACAAGTGTATGTAATTGGTTATTATATTATGGATATTTAAAAATCCACTAATTATACTCTACCAATAGTTAAATCTATATAGTTTACTAGATAAGTTGAAAATGATGTACATATTGTTATAAATCAATTATTAAATAATATCCACAATATTGGAGATAAGTTTTATAAATAGTTGATAAATTATCTCAATTATAAAATAGCCTTGATTGGTTAAAATGTTGAAAAATAAAATCAAGTAGAAATAGATAAATTAACATTTAGACATCAATCATCAACAAGTTTCATTCAATAAATCGTGTCTATAGATTTTAATTAAAGTTTCATACTAAATGCCATAAAGTATGAAAACTATTTTTGAATAATATAGCACATCAGCCTTGTACACTTGGAAAACATATATCATGGATGTACCTTCAGCTTATAGACCTTTTCCACTACCAAAAGGATCGTATACACTATCTACCTATTTTTAATCACTTATATCTTAGTTTGACCAATGTTATTTTGATGAATCAGATGTTCTATCATTCTCAAAATGTTATAAACCTACTTATCATCTATCTCTACAAGTTTTAGATATGTGACTATTTTCTAGCTTCTCAGACAGTTGTATCCCAGTCAGATGCCTACATTGACACAAGTGTCCTACCCCAATGAAAGTGTATAGTTCCATAAAGTCATCTAATTTATAAATGAAATGCATTCCTATGGTTGGCCTAAGTGATTTAGTGTGTGATATTATCTAAATGTTTTGTTATATATGCAAAATCAATCCTCATTCATTCCTCACCTATCAAAAACTAAAAAAATAAAAAAGTAATTTAGCAAAGGCTTTCAATCAAGTACTCAAGTGAGAAAAGATTCCATATTTTCTCCTATTTTTATATCAATAATAGAGACATCACATCTATAGATCTGAAGTAATGAAGGATCTTCCCATGAACCACATTTGCCAAGTTACAAGCAAGGTCACTCTATGTACTTGCTTATCACGTATTGCATGGTACCCAAGTTCCAAATGATATTTAACTAGCTTAATTTAAAAATATTATGAAAGACCTCAAAATAATGAAACTCATTACCTTTCATCCAACAAATTTACCATCCAAGGATATTATTGACCATGATTTGTCTTTGTTCATAAAAGTGAATATGCATAATAAGGGAATAAAAATGGTAATCACTAAAAATGGATTGGGCATAAACATTTATATTACAAATTTACTAATAACTATGGGTATTAACACCAATAAATTTTTAAAATTGGTTCTAAATATCAATGGATTTGATAATTCACATAGCTCTCTAGTCAGCCAAATCACATTGGATGTGACATTGGGACCAAAAATAGTCTGAACCACTTTTCAAGTAATGTCTCAATCTTTACATTAAATTTTAATCTTGGGTAGACCTTGGATACATATAATGCAGGTTGTCCCATCTACTTTGCATTGATGTGTAAAATTCATACATGATGGGACCTTATTGATAATGTCGATCGATAATGAGTTTGTTAAAAATTTCAAAATGATACATTCTAATATAGAGGGTATTCATACATTGGTACCACCTATACAATGTATCCTGCTTAAGAATATACAAAATTTTGAAATAGGTGATTCAAGTACAATGTCTCATTTATCTCTAACTGAAAATAAAACACCATATACCAAGATTCATATAGATACAAAATTAGAGAAAGAACCATTTTAAAAGGAATGAATGATGCCCAAACCAAAATAAAATCAAATCATTGAGCTTCATTTATTGGTAAATATTGAGCAACACGATAACTATGTTTCAAATTATGATAATAGTGATGGTGATCTAGCCCATGATATGACATATGAGAGATTAAAAAAATATAATTTTGATCCACTTGATTGAATTTAACATAACCTATTTATACCTAAAGGTCTTGGTACATATAAGCTAAACTCACCTTTAGAAAATACAACACCCAATCAATATAAAGGAAAAGAAAAAGTAGAAGATAAGCATGCAAATGCTTGTTATTCAATACACCCCTCTTGGATTTACACATTAAGAAAACCATACAAGGTTGAAATGCAAATACATCATGTAAATAATGTGGAGGTATCTCATAAGACTCCACAATAGATTATATAGATTATAGAAAACCAAGATACTATTCATACAATACTTTTCATGTTACTTGAACATAACATGATATCTTTACCTACTAACAAACACTGATCAAGAAGTAGGATTTTTCCAAAATAAGGATTACCATATTATAATTATAATCAAATCATTGGTCATCATACAAATCAATGTGAAGCATTGAAAAACCAAATTCATAAACTCAAGAATGAGGGATACATACAAATTATGTGTACAATGTGAAAAAGGCCTAACATTTATGATCTTTTAGAAAAAGGATCATCCTTCAAATGACCAAGGCATTAATCCTTCATTATCACTGCTAATATCGATGGGGTTCATCACCAACATCTTAAGTTAGACAAAAACATTTGGAACACAACTTAAAGTATTACCACACTACATCAGATGAGAGATATATCTATCAGTTATAATATTCAATAACTTTTCCATGATATCTTGGGTATATTATACCACCCATTACATGTCGACCAAAGGTAGTAGAACTTGTTATATGGGTAATGGATAAACAACCAAATTTAAATTTACATTTTGCACAAGAATGGTTGAACGATATGAAAGAAACTGTTAGTATTATAAACTAGTACCTTAATTTCCAACATGACAACAAATAAATTCATATCCTACATGATGGATATGATAGTAGCTAGATACTAATAGTTTATGGTATAAAAATACCAGTAAGTATAGAAGAGTTGGAAATAAAACAACATTAAAAATTTTGGCAAATGAGGCCACCACATAGTAACTTAGCTCTTGAATTTGAGGAATTTGAGGACAAATGGTTCCACACCTCAAAAATATTCCAAAAATACCAAAAAAAAAAAAAAAAAAAAAAAAACTTCAAAAATCCAAAAATATTTTCATCATTTGCATGTTCTATTGACTCCTCAGCATCTACGTTGATAGTTTCATGTTAGTGGATATCATATAATTTATTTCTACATAAACATGGGTTTCACACATCTTTTGAGTGTGATATAGGAATACACAGATACATGATCTATGAATCTTTGGATGTTGAACATTTCCTCTAATCATTTCATATGGACATTGGGGGAGATTTTTTCTTTGATCATGATACAACAAAGGTATATCATTTTATGGTCACTTTACATTATCATGTTTGAGATTATGTACTTGCACAGGCCTTTATCCATGTTTATATCTTTTCCAATATACTTGATTTGCTATGTACTTGATGTGTTTTTGCTAACACATATATCGAAAGACTAGTATGATATGTTTATGTTGGTTTCTTATATTTTTTATTTATGTACTTCCTTGAGTGTCTTATTTTTCTTAATTGAGAATATGAATATGTTACACTATTTATGGCATCCATGCCTTTATATGACTCTTTACCATTTGAATATGTCATTATTTATTTTATAGACATTTGAATATGTCATTCTTGATTTTGTGAACATTTGACTAAGTCATGTCCCTTCTATTATGCAACATTTAAACATGCCCCTTATTTGAAGTCTGTTGGAACCATTGTGTTTTGATTTTTTATTGAGTACTCTTTTTTTCATGTTTGATTTCTTGTTGATATTGTAATGTTATTATCTAGACATTATCATGATTCACATCTTTCATCTTAGGACTTTGTGTGATCACATTCTTCATGTTTCAATGTTAGATCTACCTAGACATGCTCCTTCTATATGCTACATAGTTCATACATAGAGCATATAATTATCTTATCCTTTTGAGGTAAGGTGACTACAAATTTCTACTTCCCCTTACCTCAAGAGAGGAGGAGGGGAGGGAGAGAGGCACCAGGGGGCGAAGGAAACATGGGTATTAGTGGGATCATGCATAGAGGCATGGCTTCCACATTTTTATAGTTCACCAGATTTAGATTATAAGGGGGATATGTTTTGGAAACATGTTCTCCAGACTTATAATAGTTTTAAAATTTAGATATACATTGGAAGAATGCTTTGAAAACATGTTATGCAAAATTAAACTAGTTTTCAAGTTCAAATATATAGTGGGGGCATGTTTTGGAAATTTTTTCTCCACACATACACTAGTTTTTAGTTTTAGATATAAAGTGGGAGAATGTTATGAAACATGTTTTCCTCACACCAGTTTATACACACACACACACAGTCTATCACCTTCAAATATATAGTGGGGGCATGTGATTGAAACATGTTTATATGATTCAGATACACATTTATGGTAGAATTATAGACATTAGTACCATTATTATACCTAGATCCCAACATGAAACATATATAAGGTTCATATGCCATGTAAAATAGCACCTTAAATTGAAAAATCAAATCAGCTTTCAAATTTCAAACACTTATATGGATTGTCATCACCCAGTAGGTTAGAATTCTATAGAATATATTGAGCCAATCTATTATAGTAGTTGGTTTAATTTTTCTATGGTTAAGGTGATTAAATCACTCAATATTTATAATATTCTAAGTTAGTCTTAATTACATCATCTAACCTCAATAGATTTATAGTGTGATTTGATTTAGTTCACTTACACTCATTAGGTTATAAGTATGATTAGGTTACACAACTGAGCTAATCTCAATTATCAGATAGAAACTTACATTTTTTCTAAATTTAGGGGCATGTGTCCTCTAATATCTCTCACTCTCTATAGATATATGCACTTTCTAGGTTTTATATTTGTTCTAATAATAGCTCTAATGATTCATAATGATGCATATTTTTAAATCAAATTACCAAAAGGTAAGATGGTTTCATCGATACACAAGTTAAACCCTAAACCTTATTATATTTCAATTATAATCATTACAATGATTTCAATTTCAGATTATATGCACTAATTAGACACTGTAACATGTTCTTAGTTGTAGGTTAGCATCAAATCACTCAAAAGGGACTCACACAAAGGCAAGGTGTGTTATACATAGCTAGATACACATTTTTTCCCTTTTAAACTAAAAATTTAATAACTAGATTAAAGTAGGTAAAAATGTAGACATTACTTATGAATTATATAAAACCTAATCTTATACACTTAGAAAATACATATCATGTATGCAACTTTAACTTCTATACCTTTCTTACTATCAAAAGGCTCACATACACTATCTATTTATGCCAAATTACTTATCTCTTATTTTGACCAATGTTATTCTAATGACTCAGACCTTTTATCATGATTATACTATTATAAACATACTTATCATCTATCTCTATAATTTTTAAACATGTTTTTTATTTTTTAACTACTCAAACATTTATGTCCTAATCCTATGCCTATGTTGATACAAGTGTCCTACCCTAATGTAAGTGTCCAGTTGCCTAAAGTCATTCAATTTTAAAATGTAATGTTTTCCTATGGTCATCTTAAGTGATTTAGTGTGAGATATTCTCCAAATATATATATATATATATATATATATATATATATATATATATATATATATATATATATATATATATATATATATATATATATATATATCAATTTCTCACCTAGTATAGACTAAATAACTCACAAGCTAATTTACCGAAGTCATTCAATCAATCACTCAAGTGAGCAAAGCTTCCCTATTTTTTTTTTATTTCCATATTAGTCATATGTAAAACACATCTACAAGTCTCAAATACTGAAGGAGAATTCCATGAGCCCTATTTGATAAGTTACAATCTAGGTCATTCTATGTACTTGTTTATCACACATTGCATGATAAATACACAAGTCAACACATAGGAGAGAACTACATACGTATGAGGCCCTTTTCAAAATATTGGTTATGTAGGTAGTACTCATTGATAGAGGGGTCTTTGTGGCATTTTGATATTATGTAACTACTGACTTATTTATCCTACAATAACTATGAAGATCAAGAAATAGGGTTTTATCATTTGACAAGGAGTGACAATATATTACCTACATCTGAGTGCATTAGAATAAAGGTGACATGAAACCCAAAAACATCTAGGTGATTATATCTAATTTTAGTAGGCATTTTGTAAGATAAACCTACATCCAAGTTAAATAGTGTTATGTACCTAGAGATATGATATATTAATGTATATGGGTTGATGGAGATGCTGACATGTGACACATATACCCCTTAGTTAGTTATATGGGTTCAATTTATTAAGATAATGAAGTAACTTGTGAAATTAGTTCATTGGGTAATGGTCGACATATATTGAGATTAGGGGCTTATCCATCCATTTTTAGTTAGATATAGGTCTATATAAAAGAGATGATTATCATTGTAAAGAAAGAAAGTAAGCATTGAGTATTATATTGTAAGAAGATATTGGAGGTTATCTCCTCAAAGAGACATTGTGGAGTTATTCCTTCCTAAAGGAGTATTGTTAAATAATCCCCTAACTTAAGGGTATCATATTTCTACATATATTGAATATTTGAGAATTTAATCCCATAATATTTATTATGTTGTGTTTATCCACACTATATTCTTCAATATTTTCAAATATTATAAGTTTGAAACATAACAAGTGGTATCAGATCTTTGATTTGAGCAATTTATGTGTGGTGAAACTTTAGTTTTATGGAATCATAAATATATTTTAAAATGTTGTGAATTTATGTGCATTGGTTTATTAGAGATGAAGAATAATTTAAGGAAGTCACAATAAAAAAAAATTGAGCTTTTATGATTAGTGTTGAAGGAGTTATTAATATTTTAGGGTTTGTACAAATTTCATCATATCAACTGCAATATAATGAATTTGTCTATGAAATTTTTACTGATGCTATTAAAACATACAAGAGAAACATATTCAACATTTAAGAATTTTTTGAATTGTTTTGAGTGATTTATTATGATATTATTATTTTTCAGAAATTCTCTCTATAGGCCAAAATTTGTAAAAATTTTTCACAAAATTGTGATTGAATTTCCACTATCATAAATGGTAGATAAAATAAAAAATGTATATTGTTTTGATGTGTTTTGAATGAGTTATCAACATATTAGGGTATTTCATTAACCCTAATTTTTTTTGTGGATCATGGAGTTACAAGTATTTTTAGGGGAGGATGATATTGATGCTAAAGAATGGTGGCTAATTTTTAAGGAGAATAATAATCAATAAATTTTGTGTCAAAAATGTTTATTTCTTTCTTTGTTTGATCCTACATAACTTTAATTTAAAAAGTTGAGCTTCACACAAATGTATTCTTCATGGGAAGAAATGGAACAAATCTTCCTAGATCGATGGGATATAAAAAAAGAGGAAAAAAATAATGATGATAATGAAGAAGAGAATGGAGATGATGGAAACAAAATCTATGAAAAAAATAATGACAATGAGGAAGAACATGCAAGTGATGATGATGAAGAAAAAATTGAGCATAATGATAATGATGAGAGTACAAACATGGCAAAAGGAGAGATAGAGGATTTCAAAGAAGAAGAAGAAGAAGAATTGGATGATATGGGTTTAAAATTCGGCTCCAAAGAAATCTGAGTCAATTTTTCAATTTCATAGATGCATTCAAAATAAGAAGGTTGTTGTGTCCATAAACCTTACCAACAAGTATAACTTCATCAACATGAATGTGGCCAAGCATCTACATGTTCAAGCAAACAATATCAAAGAGTTTCAAGTAGATGGTAATAATATTTCAGTATTTGAAGCTCATTATAGAAAAATATGTTTTGTATTCATATTTTTATGCTTTGGATATGGATGATGTGGATATGGTTTTTGGATATATATGGTTAGAGACTTTGAGAAAAATCAATATTAATGTTTAGAAGAAATTCATGAAGTTTTGGTATAGGTAAAAGGTCGCTTTACAAGATATCATAGTTGAAAAGTCACAAATAAAAATTAAGGTAGATCATGAAGATGAGATTAAAGTAAGTGAAAAAGAGGACGTGAAAGATTTATATGCAGACATAGATGAAGAAACAATGCAAGCAAAGAAAAACATTTCATCCACTAAGGAGACAAAGGAACCACCAAAGAAAACGGTGGAAGAGGTAGAAAAAAAGTTTGATAAGGTCAAAGTATTAGAAAATGTTGAGGTATATATACACCCACATCATCATTAGAGGAAAAAATCATTGAGCCATGTAAAGGAATGTCATAATAACAGGCACTTTGGCTATATAAAAAATCAGAGTTCTAATAATTATAGTTATTCATGGAAGCCAAACAAGGATTACTATGGTCAGGTATGGAATCATTGTAGCAAAGAAACTTATAAAACATGGAATCTGTGGGGAAATCATTATGATTATGCATGGAATAATAACTACTATGGTCATAAATGAAATAAAATAGAGTAAAGAAATATGGTATATGGAATTAAAGGAGGAATAATTATTCATGGATACCAAGGCAATATAGTTATGATCATGAATGGAATCAGAGTAGCACATTAGAATTTAGAAAAAATATTAGAAAGTTATCACCTAATAGGATCACATATAGGTGGTTGGATGATTGAGCTTGGAGACAAGTGTGCAATGATTTGAATCACACTCATTATTTGGTTTCTTCCTATGTTTTAGGGATGAAACATGTCAAGGAGGGAGATAATGCTATGTACCTAGGGATATGATATATTAATGTGTATGAGTTGATAGAGATACTGACATGTGACAAACATACCCTTTAGTTAGTTATATGGGTCCAATATATTAGGATAATAGAGTAACTTATGAAATTAGTGCATTAGGTAATGGTCGACCTACATTGAAATCAGGATCTGACCCATCCTTTTTTAGTTAGATAGATGTCTATGTAAAAGAGATGATTATCATTGTAAAAAAATCAATTAAGCATTGAGTATTCTATTGTAAGAAGATATTGGAGGTTGTCCCCTCGAAGAGACATTGTGGAGTTATTCCTTCTTAAAAGAGTATTTTATAATGTTGCCCTACCTTAAGGGTATTCTATTTTTGCATATATTGAATATGTGAGCATCTTGGCCCACAATATCTATTTTTTTAATAATCTACATTACATTCTTCAATATTTCCAAATATTATAAGTTTGAAACATAATAGATAGAGGCATTGACATAACCATCCCAAGTCAACATAAGCGTCCATGATATAGACGTACAATTTTTTAAATCATGTGGTTGATCCAAAATTTAGATCTAGTCTACTTTCTCCCTGTTCTAGATCCATATTTATATTAGCTTTAGAACCAACTAAATATTTTGTTTTCATTATCATTGCAGTATCTAGCATAGTTGTACTTTTTATTTTTAACATATTTACATTTCATATTTTACAATTATCTAAGTTTGTAAATTAATTAACATACTTTAGAGATAGTCTAACATCCTTGTGCTCTAGGCTATCTCTGACCCATTTAACTCTAAATTCCCCAATCTATATTTTGGAGTTAAACATTGAGAAATAAGCAAAATATAAAAATAAGTCAGTGCTTGCCTTAACTTTCTTTATTAGATCTTCAATCCTAATCAACCTTTGATTTGTGAATATTGAGTATATACTCAATCGTCTGAGTGAAATTAATTCATGACATGATACCATTAAAACCTTATAAATATATACTAGCATAGATGGTAAAAACGATGTTATGTTCACAGTAATATTTTTAGGATATCACTTTGAATTAGTCAAACATTATGACTGACCGACTACATGAGAAAAGAGTGTTTTCTACATCTGACCCAATGCAAACATTTTTTTATATGTTGATAAATGAGTATGTTCTTCCTCAAGGAAACAAATAAATATAATCAAATAAATGATTGGTTAAGATGAAGTTATGCAACCTTTTTCAATTTGAGTTATTTTAATACAATATATGAAACTTTCCTAAGTAGCAAAGTCTTATGTACTTTTGATGTAATAAAAATGGAGTTTCTTCATCCTTTGCATATAATATATTTGATAAGGTTGTTAGTTATATTTGCATTAATGGTCTTAAGCATGACTCTTACTGGTGTCAACAATTTTTCTTGTCAACAAATCTTGTAATTTATCACAGAAACCAGATCCATTAAAATTTTATAAGATCAGGCATCCAAAGTTATCCAAAAGTTCCCATAAATAACACCTTATGGTTGTCATCGCTTTGTCCACAAACTTTAGAAGTCTCATAAGTACCTTAACTTCAAGCGTGTCTTTTTCTCGCATCACTACACACTTGCACAGTGCCATCAATTTCTTTATCAATAAAAAATTCCACCAAAAACCTAGTGGAAAATTCATCTTCTATATATGTAATCAACTAGTTTACATTGCACCTAATTGTTCATGCAAAAATAAGGTAATCAAGGTTGTATATTCTACCAGCACATCAGCGTGATGGCATATAGCTGATGAAGGCGAATACATTTATCCCCAAGAATATATTTTTGAACCGATCATTGAAGAAGAAGAATATAAAGCAGAAGTAGAATAAGAACAAAGGATGAAGACGGTTAAGGTGAACTCTTCTAATTAGCAGATGAATTGCAAAAATCAAAAATCGTGATGTAGAGGCCTTACCACAAAAGGCAATATCATGAATTCATAAGCAAGAAAAGGCATCCTATAGGAGGAAGAGGATTTGGTCGTGGAGGACAACCTTATTACTATAGAATACCACCAATTGCCAAAAATACAGATCCTTAGCCTATTTACTTTGACCATTCATATAGGCCAAGTAAAAACTGGATTAAAAATAATTTTAACTTCTTATTGTCAAAAGAGAAATCAGTTCAAAGAAGGCTACCATTAAAACCTGCGCGGGAATTTGGGTACCAAGAAGGATGAAATAAAAAATTGTTAAAAATGATTATTTCTTCGAAGCAACAAAGAACTTGACTTTGATAAAGACTGCTTTGACATTGATGAATTATGCAGAATAGATCCATGGCACAAAATGCATGTAGATCCCAAAGAATAAATTTATGAAGAACCATTCTTAGAAAAACACATCTATGAAGAGGAGTTCAGGGAAGAAGAAAAAAGATTGAAGCTTGTGTTCAAGATCCTTCCAATTCTGAGTTGGTATGCACTATTGTTTAAGCACCTCAAGAGCCAAAGCCAATATACATCACACAGCTAATACATGGGAGGTATGCACAACTTATATCTATTGAAATAAATTGTTAACGATTAGATGCTCGGATCGATACTGGTGCTTCATTATCTTTTGCCAAGGGTCCTATAATATTAAATTGGGAATATCTTGATACAAAAAGGGCATATCAATCTATGGATTTTCATAGTAACACTTTTGTTTGTGATAAATATAAACATTAAAAACCCATGGTCATCCGAGGAATGAAATTTCCTTGTGATTTTTTCCTACAAAATGATATGCCTGTAGAAGTACTTTTAGGAGGAGCTTTTATAGATTCATATTCTCCATATGGTAGCACTCCCAAGAATCGTTTTTTACAATTCATGGTGAAAGGTAAAAGGATTAGGGCACCTAGGCTAACATATGACATTGAATAATATCCTAAAAATATGAGCCAACATTGTCCTAACAAATATAGAAGAAATAGGACAATAAATCAAATAAAATATATTTTCAAACAACCCATAGAAATCAAGGCATAAGAAGATGCTAGAAATGGAAATTAAAAAGCAAGAAGGAACCCATAAGAAAAATAGGGAAAATAATTCCTATCCTTGCTTGTGATTATGAGGATATGGAAAAGATAATAAAATAATTGTTAAAGGTTAATTTCAAAGAACCATTTGCTTCTCCTACTTTTTTCTTTTTCATGATCAATAACCACTTAAAGCAAACGAGAGGGAAGAAAGTAGTGGTTATAAATTATAGACCTATGAATGCCATTATTGAAGCATATACATATCCTATATTAAGAAAGTCTTAATTGTTGCAAAAGGTAGTTAAGTGTAAGTATTTCTCTCAGTTTGATTATAAATATGGTTTTTCTCATATAATGGTTAAATATTCTAACAGATTATAAACTAATTTTACTTGTCCATCCAGTCATTTCTAGTAGATTCTAATGTCATTTGCGTTGATGAATGCTCCATCTTACTTTCAAGGTCATGTGGGTGAGATATTCAGAGGAATGTTTAAATTTATTTTTATATGTGTAGATGACATTTTTATATTTAATGAAACACTGGAAGATCATTTACTGCACTTAAAAAGACTCTATGATACAACAGGAAAAAACAAGAATTATATTATCGAGTATGAAACTTCAATATTGCCATCAAAATTGTAATTTCTTAGAAATGTAAGTTGAAAATAGTGTATTAAAATTCTATCCTCATATTATGGAAATGATCTTTGATTTCCATAATGAAATGGATCTGTTAAAACTCCAAGTATTTTTAAGACTTATGAATTATGTAAATAACTTATATCTAGATTTTGGGAATGATAGAGCCCTTCTAAAAGATGATCTTAAAAAGGGAGATAAGTTTCACTAGTCTACTAAACATAGTAAGTGTGTACATAATATAAAAGAGAAGATTGCTTCTTTGTGTACACCATATCTGCCATCCTCAAAAGATTATATTTTATATATTAATGCTTTGGATGTTTCATGGGGTGGTGTTTTTTTTTTTTTGAAAATTCCAAGGAAAATATTCATGAGTTTCACAGGGAGTATTTACTGAATAATTCAATAAATGGATCTCCTCCAACAAATAGATATATGTTGTGAATAAGTGTCTATAGAAATTTTCTTTGAAACTAGTGCATCTAAAACATATTTCTACAAGAACTAACTACACCACACTCTTAAATTTTAAACAAAAGTATTATGGTAGGAAATATGGCAAAGGTAAACATTGTAGGTGTAAAGACTACTTTAATAGATTTAATTATATTATTGAGCACATCATAGGAAAGAAAAATATTATTGTTGATTGGATCAACTGTAACCATATTACTTCTCTAATGTTTCAGCCAACACTTATATTTAATTTAACAAGGACTAAAAACATAAAGTTTCATGAATTGAATGCCTTGTTCAAGGAACAGATAATTCGAGAAGGATTGGTAAGATGGTATACAAGGTTTTCAAGCATTACTTCAATGGACCTGCAAGCTTCTAGAGATACCCGTGTTACTGCTAAATATAATGAAGGGGAAATCACTATTCAAAGGATGAATAATGAACATTAAATACACCAATATACCTCATCAAAAGAATGCATTAGACATGGAAAATAAAAATTAAGAATAGAATTTAGTGGTTTTATTTTTCAATTTGAAAAATCCTTTGGTCCACATGTCATACACGAACATATCCAATTTCTCACTGATAACTGTCAAATGGACAAATGCATGAGCAAGAGTACAAAGAGACTCAAGTACAATTAGCTAATAGATATCTTATTCATTCTCAATATTTTATGTGCATAGCTTAAATAAATGACACAAAAGATGGATTTGTATCAAATTTAGGTGTCTACACTATATATATATATATATATATATATATATATATATATATATATATATATATATATATATATGGTCGTATACCAAATTTAGGTGTCTCCACTATATATAATAGGGATAGTAGAGCCATAGAGCGTTATTGTCAAGAAAAATTAAGTATTGTCTTTTCCCTCCTTTTTATACCAATGGATATATTTTCAAATCCAAGACCACATAGGGTCAGCATAAACCTATTTTAAGACCTGTACAAACAACAGAACAATATATATATGAATTTTAACCCTCTAACCACTAGATAGAAATCAAATGCAAAATTATATGTACAAACTTAGAACAAGTTGTGCACAATCAAGGTTATCAATACCTATTCTTCCCTACTTTTACATAAAACCATCTAAAACATTCATAAGCTCAGATCACTTAAATTTTTAGTCTCAAACACATTCAAAAGATTCAATTCAACATTCATACCAGCTTCACTTGCACTTTCACCAGCACTTAGGTGGGGAGAACTACATCAAGATTGATCCATCTTCAGAGTATTGGTACATATGTAACTCTTATCACAATGAGGTGTTGAGGATATCCAACTTACCCCACTAACAACACACTCTATTACTTGTTTTGATAGCCCAGGGAATAGGAGAAATAAAAAACTCAAAAACTACATTGAATAGTGTATTTGACAATAATGTAAAATTATATTATTTTGGGATGGATTTACAAAGAAGGTGAAAGCTATATATGCTTTCACAAATAGTTATAGAATAAAACTAATTCCTCTAAACCAACACATTTATTATAAACTAAGCAAAACTAACTAAAAATAAATATCATTTTGGATCATAAAATAATCTAACAAACTCCCCCTTGATCTAAAGGGTATAGAAAATATCTAGAGCAATGAATCTAAAATCATCAATGAATATGTGCTAAATTTGTAAACTAACATATTGTACCTCATGGTGCTGATCAAACTATGGCTAATGAACATGATCAGACCTACTCATCCCTTTTGACCATTATACCATACTGTAGTAAAAATCCATCAAAGCTTGTCCAAGTATATCAAACCACATAAGGTCCCACATAATAACTCATGCAAGTGATCCTCTATTACTCTATATGGTACATCTCTCGGATGCCCAACAATCACCAACATCACATGCATGTCTTTACTCAACAATTAAAATGCTCTCAAATCTAATGCTGACTCATACAACCATCGATGACTAATTGAAGGATATTAGGCAATATATTCCCCCCATCAAGGGAGAGGTGAGAAGCTATGTAGCATAAAAAAAAAATTTAACTACTTTTACTACTCCTCAACAATCATATCAATGCACTGAAATAAAATCAAAACTGAAAGCAAAGTACATAAACTAAAAATTGCTATCCCAGTAGTGAACCCATACTCCAAGCAAATAACAAACTAGAGAAGGAAAATTATCCTCCAACCTCTGTGGATCCTCCAACCTCTATTTGTGACTTATATGGTGTCAATCAAAAAGATCATGGGACTTTTAATGGATGGTATTGTCTCTGAGAGCAAAGCATAAAGTGATATTATGATAATTTTCATTTTGAAGGTGTTGGATTAGACCAAAAATGCACCTTTGTACATCAATTTCATTATACTAACTGCAATTATCATATAAGAACAATTTTAATTACAAAATTGACTATTTTTTTGTGTCTGGAATGTCCAAAAACCTATGAAATGCTTGGTTATGTGACCACTTTTAGACAAAATGTTGGTTTGTCAAAAAAATTCTCAAAATTTCACCAATACACTTTTATATCGTCAAGAATTTTGATTCTAATTCTTCCACCAATTATAAAACTTCATTTACATGAGATAAAATCAAAATACTAAGTTTGGTGAAATTATGTAGTTTGGCCAAGAAAATGTCTTTAAAAATCAGTAATTGTCAATTCCAGTCTGCATCGAATCAATATTTACTTTAAAAGACTCTCTCTTTAAACACATGCAAAATGAGAACCGAACCTATTATCATTGATTTTACAACTTGTTGACCTTTTCTCTTAAACTAACTCGCCTAGATAAAGGCAAACATATGAAAATGAATCCTGATTTATTTTAGGTGTGAAAATAAAATACTTGTTTATATAGTAAAATATGTTACCCAACTTTTGACTGTGCCTTTTAATTTTGATGGAGCCCACATAGATTTAGGTTTTCAAAAAATTTAAAAATTTCTTCTAGTGCACTGTATAGGTCTCTTTCTTTTGGAATGGAAAATATAATACTTGCAATTTTCCAACATCACCCTAGCATGCGGTTTACCAAAGCAAGTTGTAACAGTGGAAAAGAGAAATGTCAGCAATCTGAACTTGCATGCTATTAAAATGGAGGCAAGCATGTAGGCACTTTCATTATGCAGGCACTTTCACAATGGCATGCAATTAAAATTGAGGCAACCGTGCAAGTCTATATTCCAGCCAGGATTCAAAAAGCATTGCTTTTTCCTCCTACCAGATTCTTCTAAAAAAAATGCTTACCGTAACAAAGAAGAAATTACCTTCAATACTTGGTGATGAGTCCTCGGTTTAAAAAATAACTTATGACATCAAACATTGGTGTAACATACAGTGGAATGTTTTATTTCTGGCAAGTCAAAGATTCATACCAAGGTAGCGTTTAACCTGGAATTAAAAAAATATCCACAAAAAAAAAACTATATATGACAATGGCATCACTCATACTATGTTGCACCATTCTTCCACAGCATCATAGACTGAAAATCCTGAGAATGTGATATGATTGGCTCTCTCTCTTTCCACCTTCAAATCCATGGCACATGGCTCTGATACCACTGATGGTCCAGGGAGCAGGAGAAACAAAAAAACTCAGAAATTACATTGAATAGTGTATTTGAAAATAATGTAAAACTATATTATTTTGGGATGGATTTACAAAGAAGGTGAAAGCTATATATGCTTTCATGTGTGGTTATATGATAAAATCAATTCCTGTGAACCAACACATTTATTATAAACTAAACACAATACTTTTGGATCATAAAATAATCTAACATGTTTCAACCAGATGGCCTATCAACATGGAGGATTAGGGTTTGCACATAAAATAAGTTAAAACAGGTCATCTACATAGATCCAAAACTCATGTGCACAGGAACATGTTTGAAAGATCTAGACACAAGTGCACCTAAAAGTTTGAAATAGTTCTACATAGAGGACAATATTGCCAAAATATGAACACTTGTGCCACATCACGCTATTATCTAATTAGGGTACTACTGTCCAAGAGGGGTTTTGACACTTGGATCCTATTTGTGACACTCAGACCAGCCTCTATCTTAGTTTTTAGCCTTCAGATCATTCATCTCAGTTTATTTCTTGTTAAATACTTGTTTACATCATTTATTACTATTTTTAGAAAGGTCAAACTTAATCAATTCTATTACAAATAAGTGGTTGTATTTATTGCATATTTATACCCTGATTTACTATACTCAACACCCTTATAATATAGGATTTACATTTGCTAAGTCTTAAAAGGTTAAAATAATTATTCACTATGTCTTGATTGGCCAGTGAATAACAAACAAGTGCTGACAATTATGTTAGCACTTGTTTGTTATTCACTAGCCAACCAAGACATTCTTTTGTAATTTCTGTTATCATTTTAGTGGATAAGAGGATTCTAACCCCCAACATGCTCACCATCCCCTCTCCCCTATCCCCTCGTTCTAGTAATGAGTTTCTACCTTCTTCATCAGTAAAATATTCAACAAAGACTATACTTAGATCAATTTCAAAAGTTTCAAAAATGTAAAATCAAAGAGGAAAAATGAGAGGATAAGATGGTTCAAAAGATCTAGGGAAGGGTGCAAAGAATAAAGTGAAACACATAATAAAATGGAGATTCATCCCAGTTTGTTGATACATATATATGTAAAATTTATATCACTTATACATTTTTTATTTTGCATATTTAAATATCAAATAATTAATTTAATAACAATAAAATAATAAATAATGTTGATAATATATTTAAAAATGTAATTAAATAAAATTACATTAAATTAAAAAACTGTAAAAAATATTTATATTGAAGATTAAGATCCTAATCTACGTGGACATGTTATTTTAAACTGTCATAACATTCTATATGGCACTATGCATCACTAAAATTAAAAGTTTCAACTACTATTTAGATTCCTTTATATACTATAATGATGGTGTTATAAATTATATACTAATAATTTATTAATTGAATATAAAAATTTATTTTTTATTTTAATTTATAAATAAAAAATAAAAAGAAATTCATATTAATAAATCTTGAAATCCCATACATCACAAACCCTAAAAATGTAAAAAATAAAAAATCAATTATATGTGATATAGATATTTTCATTGTTATATATGAAAATATCTATTTTTAAAATCTAAATGACAGAAAGCTAAAAACCCCTGCGCTATTGGCGAGAGCGATTTTCTGAATAATCAATCACTCTTGTCGTTTTGTGATTATGGTGTCGCCAAATCGTAATCGTGACAGTTGGATTTTGAGTTTTTTTAACTTAACGCTACTTTTGGATTTTCAGGTTCCTATTTACAAATCACAACGGAGGAGATTTCATGATCCTTCTGCAAACAACTAAAACTAGAATTCTTGCATTAATGGGTATTGCTCCTTACAATCACATACCCAATATAAATAAAAGTTGAAAACTATAACTTACATGAACAACCAAAGAGATTTAGAAGAAAGTACAATGTTCTAATAAAATTAATCCAAAGTTTTTGCTTTCATTTAAGCTCCTTAGTATATATCTACTGTATCCTATCAGAACTTGTTTACAATCTTCTCTTTTCTTCTTCTTCTTTTTAGATATCGAAAACTGTTTAAAGACATTTGTAATAAAATTGCTTACTTATTCAGCCTGTAAACAAAACAAACTATGAAGGCTCGTCAAACCTTCATTTTGTATTCAGTTCTCGTGTCAGCTATTCATACATAAAGCACTGCAACACCATACGCTTCTCATATTCCAATTCTCCCTCAAGTGCTTCGCATATCAATAAAACATATGATCAGAGGAAAGAGAACTATAGTGGTTTTGTACCAAAAGCTAGTGTGAGCGAAACCGACTTCCAAACTGTTACGCTGCTGGTGGAACTTTTAGGATCAATCCATGTCATTGTCCTATCCTATTTCCAAATTTATTGTAAACGAGATTACAGAAAGAGATAGTTCTTATCAGCAAAAGATTCCAGGCGTCATAGGAAGGCAGAGATTAAAATTTTGTCTGAGTTTGGGACACATTCTCAAGCTAGAGTTTTGAATCTACAATGCTTAAAACTGAGCTTATCTAAAGAATACTCTTCTTCAATGTTTCTCCCATCAGCAGACTCTGGATTAACAGTTGGAAAATCTGTTTACATAACACTAGCCTATCGGACAAAATCACTACACTTCTATATACTGTAAGATGCAATGTTTTTAATGATCTGAGAAGCACTCGATGAATCAGTGGGCCTGCGCTTCTTCCGATTGCAAGAATTCCAGAATTTCTGTTCGGCCAGGAAGTATACCACCTGATCAATTTAAACACACGACATTAATTTCACAAAACACAAGCAAGGCTTACCCATGAAAATTTTAAGAATAATTGAAAAGAAATTGGTGTCGTGAAATTTATAGAAATAACTTATTTGAAAATATTTATAAGCATGGACAAAGAGAATTTTTAAAAATTTGATCCATAAAATTTTCACGAGACCACCTCCTCCATCAAAATCTTTGGCACACAATAACTTAAATTGCCTGCAATTTCTCCAAGTCTCTGTAGCTAGCAACATTTAGACATAATTTGTGTAACCAGGCAATCCATCAGTACCAAGTGGAAATAATTTAACTAACTAAACACTGAATAGAATTACCGTGTGGCCAGGTCAACCCTGTCGGCTGCTGGATCAGATAAGGCGGCGACTGGTGGGGCAGAAACATTTAGAAAATGACCTCTAGTTTACAAAATCTGCGTGTGCTTCAATGATGATATTGTCTTCTAACAGCGAGAAGTCACCTGGCCAATTTGTCTGCAATTTGTCCCGAATCTGTGAAGCCCTGAACAATAACTAATTAATAGAAATCTAATATTTTCACAGTTCAATGAGACGCTATAAATTTTATGGACAGAGAGAACCTCTATAACAGATTTTTACTTACAGGCTTAGGCAATGCGCTCCAACATCATTTACCAATGTAATCCATTAATTTTTTATCCTCATCCGATTACCAAACTCCCATCTTCTGTTTTTGTGGACGGCAACAAGAAGACGAGCAGAAACTCCTATGGTTGAAAGTATCACAGGAATTGTGGTTATCATGATTCATAACCCACTTTAAAGTAGAGAATCTGTTGCACTGCATGCTTCCCTATTCACAACCTGGTGAGCATTTAAAGAGAACTACTGATTGTGATTGATTTAACATTGCACCGAAATCTTGACTGCTGGGACTTTGTTTTGATTGAAAGGCCACCTAATTACCACCTAAAACTTTAACAATGCATGTACCAGCCAATTATAGAAATTGTACGGATTGTTTAACATTTTTTATTCTTGACGAGTGTTTAACGGATTCTGTATGTGTACATAATGTTTACTTTCAGGGCTTTATTCAGACACAGCCTGTAATAATTGTTTTTTAATAATTATAATGTCCGTTAAATTAGTCCTTAAACAACCAATCCTTTAAGAGGTCAAAAATGACTGCTCGGATTTAAATCTTACCAACGATTGACTCACAACGATTAAGTGACTCACAACGAGGGGCATATATTAATGGATTGGTATAATGGAAATATGGTGATTAGAACTTTCTTTGTGTTTTAAATAAGGGGTAGGCCCGCCAATGCCATAATTGTTGTGTATCCAAAATAAATTTTCAAGACATATAAGTAAACAAATTTATAAGATTCAAAATTTCCCCATGTAATTAGATTGGGTTTAAAATACACTAAAATAATCTTAAGACACAAGGATAGCATGCGTTGTTTGTTTTCAAAATTCACACTAATATTATGGCTACTAAATGTTGTCAGAGATATCAATGAAGGATAACCAAACACAAAAGGCATTAGTAAATTAGGCTTTTACATAGTTATATAGCGACTATGAAATTGAGTAAATTGATTATGACTACTTAGACATCAATGGCCACAAAATTTAAACTCAAAACTCCAGCTTGCTCACTACTTACTAGATTATACATGGTTTTTGGTTCAAAAGCCTTAGGGTTATCATCTATTGATTTGAAATTGGATGAGTTGGATGAACTTGAAGATCTTTAGGATGAGGGTTTTAAACGTTTTGTCTCTGGATGAAATGGTGTTCTCTCCTTAGCTATTGGCAAAACCAATGGATGGGACTGTTAGAAATTAGATCATTTTGATTTCACCTTGTATAGGGGTTTGTATACACCTAAATTTGTTTGCTTCATTTATAATCACTAATATTACTATTAGTTGACACTAATTCTGCTTATCTCAATTATTCCCTCTAATTTCATCCTAATATCACCTATTATAATCATTTATTTAACACCCCCTTCATTATTCTTTATCACACTAACCTTATTCCTACCCCCACCAATCTATTAATTCTCCTAAATCATGACTTATCCTACCCCACTTATCCATTATTTAGGAATTTAAAATTTTCATGATCCACCTACCCACCCACCCTAGCCTATTCCTAGGCTCTCATATATCCTTAATCCCTAATCATCTACCTAGCTACCCATCTAATCTCTGACTAATCCTAATTAGTCCTTAAGAGGATTTTAGAATTCTCCAATTCTAGAATCCCCTCTAACTTGGCCCCTTCTGTCTAGAAGCCTCTATTCTAGAGGCTTTCAAGAAATTTTTAATTCCTTGGAAATTCCTCCACCCTTGATCCTCATGGCTCAACTTTGAATATGAACCATAGATATTCCCTCTCCCTTCTATATAAACAACCCCAATCCTCCATTGAAACTAATCAAGAATAACTTACAACTAGAAGCTAACTTCAATCTCCATGCCAAGTCCATGATCAACTAGTCCATGCTATCACCCAAATCCATGAATCAAACTATCATAATGCTACAAATTTGAGTCCATGACAATCTACAATAAACAATCCACTTAAAGATCTTGGAGGGAGGCCAACTAAAGCAAGGAATTGGTAAGATCGTCTTCATCTATTTTGATTTGCTTCCATAATCTCTCCTATTAAGTGTACTACGCATTTTGGGTTTGAATTTCCATATTTAAGTAGTTTTATTCATTTGCTCAATATTATAGTCACAGGGTTTTTTAAATCCACCCAAACCGAAATTACATGTGCCTTTTGGGTTAGCTTCGGTGGCTATCAATTTAGTTGTTTGTTTTGAGGTGAACCTTTTAGATATTGTCTTTGAATGTTTGTTTGGCTCATATGCGACATAAGAGTGTCATTCTCAGGAATTGAGGAAGTGATAGATTTATCTAGATTGGAAGAATGTCTCAAACCTTTTTCACTGTTTATTAAGTAATTTAATGGACATACCAAAAAATAGTTTTCTTGGTTGGATTTGTGTTCAAATGAGAATGAAATTTGGTATTATGGATAATTATAATGATATAACCTTATATATTTACAAATTTAATGTGCTAAAAAATAGAAAAGTAATGTATAACGATAGAATGGGATCTAAAATTAAAAAAATACATATTTTAAGTTTTTAACTTCTATTATTGTTCTTCATAAAATTAATCTTTTAATAAAAGATAATATAATATAATATTGTCACTTGGATTTTAATTGGTAATAGTGTTTATTCAAAAAATTATATTTGTTATAAAATTTAATAAAGTATAATATTTTTTTAAAGTTATAATCAAATTTGAGATTGAAATTAAAAATAAAACACTTACTACATTATAACTTATTACAACTATTAAGTTTATTTGTAAAACACATTCCAATAAAATTATAATATCTATTAAATTACTCAATAAACAACAAAACGTAGTAATGTCGAATTTGACGGCCGTAGGATCGTTTTTAAGCTTCTTAACCTTCAAACATGATTAAAAATATTCAAACGTAATATTAAACGATATAGAAATTTTGTTCGGTGGACTGTCAATTTTTTTAAAGGATTATAAGTAAATATTTTTAATTTGTAATAAATATATCTTTGGTGTTGTAGATAAGAGGAACCCTTTTAAATTCTGGAGGACACAAATTCATTATTATTATTTACACCTAAACATTTGGTAGTGATGAAGATGGATTCTTAGTAATTCAGTCCTTGGATTACTTTTTCGTCTTGTAGCTGCAAATAATCGAGAATACATCTTATTTGGGGTACGTTGGTTAGACTGTCACCAATGTGGGCTGTCAATGGTCATTATCTCATGGAGTTGGTACGCCTTTTGTAAAGCTAAAAGTATGGGAATCACCTCGAGAAGCATCTCCATCGTGAGGAAGGTTTTATTTGATTTTCAAATAATCGAATTTTATTGTTTTTAGTGAGTATATTTGGTGACATTTTATATATATATATATATATATATATATATATATATATATATATATATATATCACCAAATGTACTCACTAAAAATAATAAAATTGGGTTATTATAAAAATATATATGTAAAAAAGTATATGTGTGTGTATGTATATGTATATGTGTCGGAAATTTAATTTAAGTTAGTTTAATATTTAAAAAAATATTTTTTAAAGTTAGATTGATGTGTGTGGGGGGGGAGTAGTGGGGATGACCATAACATTTTGAAACCTTACAATTAAATGAATTTCATCAGTTTAGAAGTATAGGTTGTGAGATGTAAATGAGAACATGATTATGAATGAATAGATTATACTAAGGGCGAGTCATTAAATATTATATAAGATTGAATACGAGGCATTGATTGATGGATTGTAAGATTTTATTATAACATTTATGTCTCTAAACAAAAAAATTTCAGGATGCATATTCAACTTGAGATAGTAAGGTAATTTTAGAAGTTTGTTGTACAAAATTTTATTTTAGATTTATAAGTCAAAAGTTTGTTATAAGGGGATTTTTTTTTTGGATTTATAAATCACATAAGAGGAGTGGCGAGGCCGAGAAAGAAAACATACTCATATGAAACCAATCAACCATTTTTTTACTAAGAGGGACACTTCTATCATCGCATCACCTCCAGTATTATAGTGATCACGGTATATAGAGTTTCAATGTTGACATGGACCAAGTCTTCGAACTAATTTGGAGTTGTATTTTTATGTAGGTATGAGGATTTTAGCCATAGAAATAATTCCAAGACATAAAGATTAGGTGTACACATCTTGAGATAATAGGACATAATCTAGAAGCTTCTTGTAAGGATATGTTTTTAATCTTTTGTCATAGAAACAATTTCAAGACACAAAGACTAGGTGTATCCATCTTAAAATAACAAGGCATTATTTAGAAGATTGTTGTAAGAAACATACTTATTCACATTTAATCAACCATTATGAACTAATAAGATGACTACTTTTATTGTATGACATCACCCCTATTGACATAAGGATCCTTTGGTACATTGGGATTGTATGTTTCTGTTGATATTTTTTCCTCAAAAATATCATTACATTTGATACCCTAAGGGAGACCCCCTTTGATTTTTAGAAAACCCCCTAAAGCCACCAAAAACACATCTTTCCCTTTTACACAGTGGAATCCATAACTCTAAATGCAATTTACATGTTTGAAAATTGCTTTGTGGGTTCTGGATCCTATCAAACACCCACCTTCCACATTGTAGAATCTAGAACTCAGAATACACTTTACACATTTACAAATGTGCAAAATGCACGATGGGCTTCGCATCTTGTAAAGTATCCAAACCAGTGGAATCCAAAACTTGATAAACACTTTGCACGTTTGTAAATGTGAAAAATACATGGCGGGCTCCAAATCCTACAAAACATAAATACCCCTTCCCATGTTATTTGGAACCTAAAGTGCACTTTGCACATTTGTAAATGTGTAAAGTACTTGATGGGTTCCACCTTCCGTTGAACCAAACCATTAACCATATTGGATATTGGATCTACATTTTTCACCCCAAAGTTCCACCACTAATTGCTATTAAAGCACCTTTATTGCATGGGTTTTATATATAAACTAAGGAAATTTGGAGATTTGATTATCATTTATTTATTTTCCAAGTGTGTTTGTTGAGCTTTGACAATGACTTGTACTACAACATCAACCTTGAGCCACATGTAAATAAGTATCCATGAGTTCAATCCATGACTGCATCTCAATCACCACATCATTTTTGTTTATGCACAATATTCCCCTTATGATTTTCATAGTTTCTCCTGTAAATTGATGCAATTTTCAAGTTTTCTATTCCTCTGAGTAGATTTTTGATTTTTTTTGGGTTACCATTACTAGTTTGGTATTCTTTAAGAATTAGGCATTGTTAAATCATTACTTGCATGATTGTGTGTTCAAAAGGATGTATCCAAATTCTAGGGTTTTTAGTTTTCATGTTCAAGAATTTCATTGTGAAGTTTTTCCCCAAAGTGATCATCATAAAATCCTTGGAGTTTTCCCTCCTATTTTTCCAATCAAAATCTAGGGTTTCATTGATCCAAAAGAATATTCTTTAAACATATACTTCCCATTTAAACCAAAGAATATTTCTTGAATATATCTCCAAGATCCTCACAGATAATGGACTTACCTCAAGCACCCTAAACCCTTATGGGTTTGAGCATTGCTCCTAACACCTTTGACCCCCACGAGCTTCTACATCTTTTTGAAAAGTGGACTTGCCCCAGACACCTCTCATCCCTGTGGAAGTTTACATTTCTTGGAACACCTTTCATCTTCATGAAACTTCCACCTACTTCAAATACTTCCTAGTTCTATGCTACTTTAACCTGCTTAGAGCATGCCCCATCTTCATTAGAGAATATAATTGCTTTAAACACTTGCAAATCCCACCAACTTTCATAGTTGGTTCTCATAAGTAATAACCTAAGTTTTCATGTCTCCTAAGGAAATGAAGTTCAAATCCAAAGGCCTCAAAGTGACTCCCATATTGGAGTATAATATTGTAGAAATAACAGATACTGATTTAGGTCACATTAACGTAGGAAAGTTTTGGGCTCAGATAGGTGTGGATTTTAAAAATGATTGGGTCCAGATCATTTATGAGTCTAGCATTCCACAAGCTACAACCTTGTCACTATCAATTCAGAGCCCCAAATTTGTGCTTAAAATGCTCCAAAAATATGATCCCAATAGAAGAGATGTCTACAATGAGAAAGGGGAAAAAGATTTTGAATCTAGACCCTGACTTAATCAACTTAGTGTTTGCAATCCTGGAATTTGAGAGTTACATGTATATAACTCCACAAACATCCACACAATTCTATGAGGATAAATGAGATGGGTGTCAAAAAATAATTAAAAAATAATGTTTCAAGTGCCCCAAGAATTCCTCCACTAGGTTACCAAAGACCATGTATAGGCTTGATTTCATTGATGAAGTAGGGGGCATTATCATACTATTACACTAGGTCACTGGCATTTATGATACCAAGTGTTTTCAAGAATGGATGTACCAATATATCTGGGTCATCTGACAAAATAATCAATACATTCATTGGGCCCATTTAATAAGTGATTCCCTCCACAAGCAATTGATAGAGGTACAAACAATAGGAAAATTATATATGACCTCCTACATTGTATACATTTTTCCTAAAGGAAGACTATTCCCATGATTTAACATAGTTCACAATGAGATAAAAAGAGTATATAACTACTACCTTGACCTCACATTGGAGGCTAGTAGGCAAAAGTTTAGATGAGTAAATGATGCTTTAATCTATTGTATCATTATCATGTTCAACAAGGAACTTGGGAAAACAAGGTTATAAAAATAATGGTGGTTGAAATTAGTAAATGGGGATCCTACTTCATATAATTCACCACCTTTTCTTACATCAGGGGAGCCAGATTTAGTGGCTATCCCTACACCCTTTACGGATATGTTAGTGATAAATAGGTATTACTGGATTTGGTCAGGCAACTCATAGAGACTCATAAACTCCTCTCCAATAGTCACAAAGTAGGGATACATTTCCCAGTTTCCATTGGTTAATACACATGCCAATCCATGCTTAAGGTTAAGTGTGTTGAGGTTGAATTGTGCTAGATGACACTGAAAAATTTAGAGTCTAGGCCATTCTTCTATGTATATGGCAATATCACTAGCACATTGGCACTTGAAACATATTTCCATGTGCCATATTATAAAGATTATTGGGAAGATTATGATGATGAGTAAGTAGTCAGAATGAGGTATTATTATAGGATGTCCCTTTGAAAAATCAAAGATTATGATCTGGTAGGAGTTTCAGATAATCTAGTAGATGATGTTGCTAGAGTGGATCTGATCTATTATACACGGGCCATCACATAATCCCTTCCAATAGTGAGATAGTTAACTTGAGAGGCTTTGTCCCTATTTTATAGAATGACCCATGTAATTAATAGAACTATCAATTAGTTGAGAAGTAAGGGAGTGTAGCTCACAAGGGAAACAATTGGGATCAGAGATAAGATTTTAAATCTTAAGGCTGAGGGGATCAATCCATCTGAAGAGGGTCCAAGAGAATCATCAGACGAGCCCAAGAAGAAGAAAAAGAATAAGAAAAAGACTAAGGCAAAGAGGGGAATCAAGTAGCATGGGGGAAACTGAATATCAATTGATAGATCTTTCATCTGAACATACAACGTTGATAGAAGCTTTTACATCTTCTATTCCCATGATTATCATAGTGACAACCCTCATCTCTGTTGTTTTCCCTCCTACCTATATTATTGTTATGATCCTGGTGGGCAGATTTACTAACAGTCCAGGCTTTTGGTGTAGCAGTTCGTTACATTTGGTATTAGAGCAACCACTCATGTTCGAGTCACGGAGTGGGTGGGTTACGTCGGCATTGCGGTGTTCATTCGGGGCTCGTACATGTAGTGGATCTTGTGTATGTGTGCAAAGCCAACCCAGAGTTTGGGCTTCAGAAGCATGGTGGGATGTTATGATCCTAGTGGGTGGATTCACTAATAGTCTAAGCTTTTGGTGTAGCGGTTCGTTACATTTACTTTGGAGGTTTTAGTACCTCCACCACCTGCCTCTACTCCTCCAACATCCTCAGTTTCCATCTCACTTGCAATCTCCACTCCACCTCAAGCTTCCATTCCCCTTCCATCTATAGTTTCCACCCCATCTATAATACCAACTACATTGGTAATCCAAGTGCAATCAACACAATTAAGACAAGTGGAAACTCAAGGTCCCCTATCAATGGAATCTAAAATTTCCACTCCACTCTCCCTTCCTCCAATTTCACCTTCCCCTTTCATTCGATTCCCTCTTTCTATTCCATTTATAATCCTTTTCCATTTCATCCCCATTAATTTACAACATGACCCAATAATACAAAGCCACGAACTTAATCATCTTGACTTCAATCCTACAAGCTACCCCAACTCCTAAGGTAAGTACTATTTCACTTTCATCTCCACTCACTTTATTTACATCACAAACCTTGAGTGGTTCCATACATCTCATTAACTCATTTAATGTTTTGACTTCCACCCTTCCATCGATCCCCAAATTCACAATCCTTATGTATATCCCATCGTTCATGCCTCCAATACACATAATTGCTTCCATTACCTTTGCCTCTTCCACTTCAACTATTTTCACAAAAACTTGAGTAGAGAGTGGAGTAACATAGGTGATTAATGTAATTATAGATTTAAAATCAAACAATGGAAGTAAAACTTCATAGGCACTTTTTGAGAAACCAATGGCAATATCTACCTAGGATTCTACAATGGTCATAGTGTTTGATAATGTAGCTACATCAACTATTGATTCTTTGGTGATAGTGTCAAAATAGAAAGAGGATACCCCCAGTTGGCTATCCCAATCAGTGGGAAATAAGAGGAAACAAACGGTTGATCCCAACACTTTGGACTTTGGTCTCTCAGAGGTTAAGAAGAAGTCCAAACCTGCTCCCAAGACCTTCTCTAGGATATTCAATGATTACAAGGGAGAAAGGTATGTTGAAATTCTAGTCCCCTCACAAAACAAATCAAAAGAAAATATTATGGTGGGAGATTATTATATTTCTAAAATTCACCTTGGATGGACGATAAGAGAGGGGATGATACATGATATGCAATCTAGCATCAACTCTCTCTTTGAAAGGATTGATAATGATAAGGCCACCATGGAGGAACTAAAGAGAAAGGTGGAGTCATTTATAGACACATTAAAATAATTTACACAACCCATTAAAACATTGTAATAACCACATGTAGTACAACCAATCAGTTAGTTTTGGGGTCAAGATTTCATTGATTCAGTCCAAGAGATGGCTCATATGGGAAGGGATAAAGAAGAATGGTCAAAGGAACTAATCACTAATGGGAATAAGGTCATTAAAAAAATGATGGACCACTATGAAATAATTAGAGAGAGAAAGAATACTGTGAAAGATTAGGTCAATAAATATGGACAAATTTAGACTTTGAACTTGTATTATCCCAAATTAACAAATGTAAAATCAATTGATATGGATACCCTCATTGCTAGGAATATAATGTATAATGATGATGAGAACAAGGAACTACATAGGGTGGATTAATTTTGTATAAGGGTATTACAAAAATATGCTCACCAAGCCAAGATGGCACATAACAAGGTGATTGATGTATTGTACGACATTGATGGGATGATGAACACAATGTTATGTCAAATAGAAGATAATGAAAATAATCTCCTTCAGGTGGAAGAGGTCCAGAATAAGTTTAAGGAAATAGTTGAGAAAGAATCTACAAAGGACATAGTCTTCATCCTAAGTTTCATCCACCACTTTCTCAGGTATGAAAGAGCAATTGACAAGATGAGAATGGAAATGCAGGGAATAAGGACTTTTAGAAAAGAACTATTTGATGTTCAAGAAAATTGTGCAACTTCTAATATATACTCTTGGGGGCTAGATCTAGAATGAATACATGAAGTTTACAAGGCCTTTGATGCATATGTTGAAAACTTGTAAGCCAAGAATGATAAAAAGGCTGAAGAGATTTTAGATATTGATTAATTTCCCTCTATTTTCAAATGTTGTAGTGTCATTTGTAAAAAACACTGTAAGTTGTAATTGTGAAGGTGTAACTATTTTTATAACTCTTTTTGAGAAAGAGAAACCATATTTTACAATTTATAAATTTTGATAATGTGAAAGTTGTAAAAAGCAGGGTTGCAAACTACACTTTCCATTTTGACAAGTATAAATTGCTAAAAGTGTAAAAGCATGAATTACAAATTACAAGTCCTATTTTGACAAAAGTGATTGAATTAAAATGTTTTAAAAGTCTCACTTGTGTTTTTCAAGTTAGGTTTTTACAAAGGTAACGTTAATTATCTTTTGAAAAGTCAAGATTATCTTAGGCATTGCCTATTTTTCATGAAGAGCTATTTTTAGCTGTTGAAGATGAAGAAGCATTACATGAAGATTTTCAAGTTCTAACCATGCCATGCCATTTTATGCCAAGGATCATGCCCAACTCTTGCATGCCATTTTATAACCATTCTACAAGTCCAAGATGACAAATATAGAAGAACTCACCTCTTTTTTGCATGAAGATTCTAGATTTGCATAGTTTCTCTTATTGGGCATTTAAGTTTGACAACCACATCTCATCTATGAGATATTTTGTATAAATATGGGAAGACCCCATGGCCCAAATCATCTTTTTTCTATTAGAGGATATAATTTCTACGTTTTGAATGTATTTTCTACAAGATGTAACCTTTGGGACATAAATAAATTGAAGATTTGCCTTTCTTGTCTGAGAAATCTCTATGTATGCCAATTATTCGAGTCTTTTTGTAAGTTTTGTTTCTTATTTCAGTCACAATATATTCATTTGTCATTATTTTTCCCCTCTGAAAATATTGTTTGATTAAAATAAATAACTCTTTTCCCTTTTGTGAGAATAACTAAATATTACCTCTAATTTCTCATATGTATGATTTTGTGTTGAACTCATTTCAATATAATTATCTATTCCATTGTGTTTATCAAGAAATAATTAAGACCCACTAAGATATCTAGTTCAATCACCATTTTGAGTTTCACAAAGTTTTATTATTTACCTTTTCCCCATTAAAAAATTTAGTTAAGAGAAAAAGACACTAAAAGAGTGGAATTTCCATAGAACTAGTATTCTACCACTTGCATCAAATATGGTGAAAGGAATCTGGCATTCTCTAGAGGTTAACCTCAACTAACCACAATCCCCTGAATTAGATGTTTTCCAATTGTATCATTAGGTGTTACACGATGAGCTATTCCACATCAGAACTAGTGTAAGACTTATGTGATAACAGTTTCCTCAGAGTATGTCTTCCAACCAATATCAAATTAAGTTTGTATTTATATATGAGCATTTTTATATAGATATTAATATTTTAAACTCATATAAATAATTCCAAGATGCATCAATTAGGTGTATATGACTTGATATATTAGCTTATTTTTTAGAATCTTTTTGTAAGGGGATTTATTTGGATTCTTATGCCACTAGAAAAGCTCAAGGAAGGCCAATTAAGCAAACATGTACTCACTCAAAACTAGTCAATTATTATTTTAAAATGAGGCCCACTTTCATTGTGGCATTGTCGCTATTGGCATAAGAATTATGGTATATTAGGTTTATATGTTATCATGGACCAAGCCTTAAAACAAATGTGGGATTAATTATTTTTCTATAAATACAAGTATTTTTTATGTAGAAATAAGGATTTTAGAGTCATAAAAATAATTCCACCCTGTATATATTAGACATATTACTTGAAATATAAAGGCATTTTTTAATAATTTTTGGTGTAAGGGATTTGTTATGAAAATTTTAGCCATAAAAGGGAAAGGGGAGGAGGAGTAAGAAAACATATCCATATGCAACCAATTGACTATTATGTTGATAGGACTATGGCATCACCCCCATTACTAAAAGGATGAGTTATACATGATTTATATGTTACCCAAAAATAACGCTTCCAACCAATATGAGATTAATTCTTAAATTATATATGAGAACATTTTATGTCGATATGAGTATTTTAGAGTTATCTAATAATGGTTTCATTTGATTAATTTATATTCGAGCCAATTTTATAAACGCGACTTCTATGCCAATGCTGATTTGAAAATGGCTCATTAATCATTAGTTAAATTTGTAAAATTATGTATAAATACACATGGTAAATAATATAATCAAACATGTGTATAATATATAAATCTTATTGGGAGTGATTTAGTAAAAAATATATCATTATAAGAAAAGTGTAAGTGAGTGGCATGAAAGACACTAATATGAAAAGTATAATCTTTCTTTCCATTAAAAATCATAAAAATTTGGAGCAACAAATCTTATTCAAAATGCATATGTAAGGGTGTAAACACTCCTTTTTGGCCACATCCATGTCTAAATGGCTTTAAAATTAATTTCTACCAAACAACGCAAATTAAGTCTATAAATCATCATTCATCCCAAATTCACCCATGTATTGGATGCAAGTGCCCTGAATCATGTCAATACCTGTCAATGTGGGGCAATGTATTACACACAACAATAACCTCTCTATAATCCATCCCTAGTCAAATTATGACCTAACAAATTGATATTTTCAACCAAGTGTAAGGAATAACATTACATAAATTTATAGAATGCAATTAACCTAATCAAAATTGCTTAATTGATTAAACCCAATTAAATGCATAGTTGAAAAATCAATGGCTATTTAATCAATTTCTACTTCTATAAATTCATAAATTTAGATTTGATGACATCACAAAGATATCTCAAATCCATACCTTTTGAAATTTCCTATTTTCTAAATTCATTAATTAAATTTATTCCTCAACTCGCATGACAAGTGGCCAATTATATCATGGAGAATTAATGGATTTTTATTTTTTAAAAATTAATAAATTCAACCAAGAATATCTTCTATGAGTTGTCAATTCACTTATAAAATATCAGAATTGGGTGAGAGACATAATCATTCTTGACTCATGTCTCTCACATAGCCCTCATGATTATCTTTAAACCAACCCAATGTTAGCCTAACTTAACTTAGGGTTAGACTGACTCAACCAAGGTTAGTTATAAACCTAACCTGCTTGGGACTAGAGTTAGTTATGAGACCTATGAATACAAGTGCCAAGACACATCTAAATAAAGTTTCAGTAATGCAATATTATTATGTCAAAATACCTCCAAAGTGCTTCATTGTAGTGTTACCATGCCAACATGCCAAGCCAAATCAAGCCAAGCCAAGGTGACAAGGAAAGGTAAAGCCAACAAAGCTCCATTGAATAAGACTCGTTGATGCACAATCTGAACAAAATATTCAACAATCCATTTGGAAGATTTAAGGAATGTAAAAGAGTGTTTCTTTTATTTTTTTGTTGTGTTTTCATATGTTTGTTTGTTACTAAGATATCCCTAGTGTTTAGGCTAGAGATGTTAGTATTTAGTGTGTTGTTTTGAGTTTTATTTATTGGACTAAAACAAATACTAACCTCTCCTATTGTATTCCTTAGATACATAATGGCATGCTCGGTAGAACTTACACACCCCATGAATGCTTCCAATAACTTTTAAGCATATTGTGTACCATTATTTGGTCCTAATTTTGGTTTAATTGGACTTATTTTCATTAAATAGTTTTCAAAATTCTATTCATGATTTCTACCTGCAAAGCCTCAACTTAGACTATCAACCCATGGCCTGGACTTACTACAGGACAATACTGTACCTAAAAACCCATGGCCTAAATAACAAGTTGATAGGCCATATTTTGGAGTCTTTTTTGGGTTCGTCCAAACTCCATTTGGATGTTTTTTAAAAACCACATGTTTTCCCCTGATTTTTTAGAATATTCTATTAGTTTACCTTCAAGTTGCATACATTTTTTCACAAAATATAAAAACCCCCTGACATGTTTTGCAAGACCCAAAGGCCACAAAAATATTTAAAACACTTATGACTTATAAATTTCATATTTCAAACTGGCATTTTAAAAATTATTTTGCTTAAGTCATGTTTGCTTTTTCAAAGTTTTCAATAAACAAATGTAAACGGGCCAAAATTTCATGACATACTTAATTTTGGTGAAATAAAATGAAATTTCACATTTAGTTACATACTCCTAAGAGTTGTTTGTTTTAAGCATATTTTTTGAAAGTTGATTGTTTCTAGAAAATAGAGTGACACGTGTATGCTCTCCCCCATCCCCTTTAGGGAACTTGGATGACTAAAAATACTCATTTTTTGCCCTGGTTGCTTTAGTCCAAAAGCATGAAAATAAAGTTGCTAAGGCCCTCTCCAGATACGTATGGTTTGGGTGACTCAAAAATGACCATAAAGTCTTTTCACTTATCTTTATTTTCATGCATCTTAGCTTGTGAGTGGGAGTTAATCACCTCCTCAAGGTTTTTATAGGGAAATATTGACCTAAGAATTCATCTCATGACATTGTTTCAACCCCACTCCATGGTGGGGTATATAAATTGAGTTTGTGAATTGTTGGGATGGTAGTTTGAGTGGTTAAACTACCTTTGTTAGTGACTGTTACCCTCAAAACATATGATCAACTTGGACATCACACTAAACTAAGAAAGTGATGGAAGTAGTGGTTGTGAAAAGGACAAGACCTTTTCACAACAAACAAGTTGACAAGGATCCAATTGATTTGAGAATTTCTTGTGTTAGCCATACTTTTACCATCTAGAATTGAGAAAAATTGATAGTTTAGAACAAGCCCACTTTCCATAGATATACTGTTGATGTATGGAGAGTAGCCCTAAGTTCCATGTTGGAGTACAAACTCTTGAGACAAGAGTTGGCCTAAAAACTCTACTTTTCATACACTTTGAATTTTTGATTAACAATTGAATCCTCTCAAAAGTGAGTATATTGATGGCATTTGATAGTATTAGGCAACCTTGTCAGTTTTAGGATTTAAGATGTTACACTTAGGTGTTTGTGTTATTTTATCTTTTTTTACATGGTTTTGAGTCTAAACTATTTCTTTGTCATATCAAATCAAAAATGAGTCTTGTTTTATAAATCACTACTCTATTTGAGGAGCCATTATGCCATCCATTTGACATTGTGATTTTGCCTTAGTCTTTTATCAAACATTTTTGTGTGTCACTTGATTAAACAAGGTGTTGTTATGCTACCCAATTCATCTTAAGTTTCGTGCCTTTGAGTCTTGAAACTAAACATTTATAATATATTTAGAGTATGATAATTTTGTTGCAATGCTCAAATAGTTTCATAGACTCATTACCTTGTGTCCAAATTTCAATTTCAAAACCAAACCATGTGTGCATTTTGGATCTATAACTAGTATTGTTATGCCATTCATTCTTATTTAGTTTGTTGTCTATTTAAGAAGCCTAATTTTATAAAATTAAATTCAAAATTAGTCTTGATAAATTTAAATTCAAACATTGATTGATTTATGTCTATGCCTTCTGTAATTTTGGCCTAGACATCGATATTTATCTTTTGGGTTGTGTAACTTAGTCTAATTTCTTATTCAAATTGAAAACTATTTTTGTGCCCAAGTTTGGGGAAGTAGTCTATCTTCCATTTTCCTATTGTTTCATGCCTTTTTCCAATTTACCAAGTTCATGTTTAAATATAAATTCATAATTTATGCCAAAGTGTTTCAAATTTATTAGATTAAATCTTTGACCTTGTTGTGTTTAATTTATAACTTTTGTGCCTTTTCCAAAAGACTTAACAATGCTTATTTTGAGCCTAGATTTTGTGCCTTATTTTCCAAAAGACATAACAACCTTTGTTTCTTTAGAGCCATATTAGACTTCTTTGAAATGATATGTACCTAAGTTTGGCATTTTGGTTTTATTTCATCCACTTGACCATTTTTTAAAAACATTTGATGTTAGATTGTTTTAGCCCAAGTTTTAACACTGACATTTTTGGAGATACCACTCCATTCCTTAGACCAAGTCAGACTATTCTTGGACTGTTTATCCTTTAGATCTTGTTTTTTAGAGTTTTTATAACTCTAGGCCTTTTGGAAAAACGTTTTTCCTTAATTTGGATATGTCTCATTACACTCTTGGTGGATTCATGTACTATCTAGGTTATGATAACTTTTCGCATATGATGACTTTATTCAAGATCCCTGTGTTGATGATGTAGTTTATGAGACAGATTCTTATCCTCCTTATAATACTCAATTTAGGGAATAAATCCAAGATCGTCAAGAGAAGTATGCAATGATACCATATTTGGGCTGATTAACATACCAAGTTTACTCTTTCTTTGTTAATAGTACTCAAACCCCCACCTATACCATTAACCCACCTTCAGATTACACAAGCCACCAACCTCCACAATGTACAAGGATTAACATACCAAGACCTCATATTTTGGCTTGTGATAGTAAGTAATCTTTATAATGAACTACCATTACCATTCCAAACCCTTCCAAGTATGGTAGCTCGTTATCCCAACAAAGTTGTGAAATTATTACTAGATAGGTCACAATTACTATCTTAGACTGGTAACACCTTCAATTATACTTATGGTCTCAATGGCCAAAGCTTATTGCTCAATTTGGTGGTCATTCATTGTTTCATAAATTTTATGTCCTCATCCGACATCACCTATCATCTACTATGATGTTAGATCCTTCTACCTACTATAAAATGATGATTCCAAGGGACATTAATGTACTTAATGATTAGGTGATCCATAAGTAAATAATACACCTTTATATTGGTCTTTCCCAAAAGGGGGATTTAACTAGTCTTGGTTCCAATGACACATTTGACCTTGAAGGTCTTGCCTATTTAGGATGTTGAGTCTACACAATTTTATTTTACTGATGGTTTTGAGTCCAAAAATTGTTACTTTGTCTTTTTTGTTATTTACAAACCTATTCATGATCTAACTACATCCAAAATTGTTACTCTCTTGATGATGTTACAGTTGTTTAGAGTTGGATTATGTTGTTCTCCAACCTCTCTTAGGTGTAGGTTTCACACCTTGGACGTTAAATCATGTTGATGTTACAATTTACCATAAAAATTCTCTTTAGATTCCTGAGACTTTCTATGAGACTCCTTTTCTAAATAGGATTTTTCAACTATTATATCTAGGGTTGAAGAATTTAAAATATATACTGCACTACCATATATAAATATAGGATTCTAATGAACTTGTTCACTTGGATATTTTCATCTATGTAACCCTACACATATATGATCAAATCTAGAAAATGGCATTAATATTGATCAACAGTGACACTCCCTTGTCAAGGATAATGAAATTTATCCACTTTCTTCTAAACATATCAATGGGATAGGTAGCGTTCTCTAAAATGATCTTCAAATAATTCCCAAGTGATAAAATCTAGTGTCCAGTAGAGATTCTACTTTTGTTATTCCCACCACATCATAGTTGTATCCCATAGAAGATGGGTACCCAAATGGGCCTTCCCACTAGAGTCACAACCATATGAATTGAAACATCCACTCATGCTTTCTAACCACATTTATGATATAATTCATTCTTAAATACCTTAAAATTTAAGAGGATGTAGTTTGATGAAGTCCTTTACTAAGTCTCTAAGTGTAAGATTAGGAGGGTGTTCTAGGTCTCATCTCTCTCATTTCTCATCATGGTGATGTAATTCACCTCTATCAATATTTAAATGGTGATGGGGAGGACTTATAGAACTCTCTCTCTCTCTCTCTCTCTCTCTCTCTCTCTCTCTCTCTCTCTCTCTCTCTCTCTCTCTCTCTTTATCTCTCTCTTTCAACTAATTTTTGATCATCTTGGGAATAATGTGGAGAGTGTCTCTCTGCCTCATGTTGTACTACAACAAATATCACTTGAAAAACATCCCTCAACTATTGCATGGCTAAGAGAAGTTAGGGTTCTATCTCATTATATCCAAACTAATTTAGAGGCTCAAGATCACCAATTGGGTCACCACCTTGACACATCTTATGTCCTCCCATCATTATGTATACTAATAGGTAAGACATCAGAAATAATAAAAACAATTAAAGGGCTTAAAGTAACTAAAAGTTCAGAGCTCCCAGTGTTATAACCTAAGATTTGATATTAAAATGTCATACCCATTTTTTCTCTTTAAAATAAGCATGAAAACCTTCAACGAACAATCCACTAAAAGACATGGGTATAAACCCAAATCCATTAAAATCATAATACATATCAAGATGAATCATGAGAGTACCATAATGCATTAAACAAACTTAAACCAATAATTCATTTGAACCCACACTAAAAAATCTTCTTGAGCTCACACCAAAGATAACTATGATATGATGTTGAAACAACTATCAAATTCAATCTACATAGCTCACAACATCATCAGGTTCCATGTGTCTACTTTAGGATAACTCAATCTTAAACTACATGGGATAGTGGATGTGCGACACATCATGATTATTATACCCCTAGTCCAATCCTATTCAGATGACTTCTTGAACTTCAGATCTCTAGAATCTTGTCATCTTTAAATCCATATAACTACAAAGGTATTGGGGTATTAACCCCAATGGATAAATCCCTCTAATCCTCCAAGGTTCTTGACTTCTAGTTTCAAAGATTCAAGATCCATAGGTCCATTGGGAAATAAAAGCATAGAAGTATTGGGGCATTATCCCCAATGTCCTAACCTTGATACTTCAAGATCTTGAGCTCTTATGACATTATCACATGATAGTTCCTTAAGACTCATCAGTTCCTCATGGATCCAAGGTATTATAGGATTATCTTTATGACTATTCCCTAGGGTTGTTAAGATGATGCCAAATGGCATCATCTATCCAACTTTAAAAAATCCTGAAATTTGCCTAAGACAAAACCTGAAATAAAACCCAAACTGAGAATTCTTAAGATAGAAAGCATAATGTGAGGTGAGAATAATAAAACAAAGGCTTTGATTAAGGAAAAAATCCCAAATAAAACTTGTAAAATGGTTAAGGCATGATACAAAGTAAAATATGAATAAAAGAACATAAATATTGGGGCATTAGCCATAATAGCTTAACCTTTCAAGCTCTCAAGATCCTAGGATGTTATTACATGGTAGTTCCTTAGGACTTCTTAGTTCCTCAAGGATCCAAGGCACTAGATGATTAACCTTCAATCTAATGTCTTAGGTTGTCAATATTATAAAACATGCCATTATCCAACCAACTTTTAAAAATCTTAAAATTTGGCTAAGGCAAAACCTAAAATAAAACCAACACAAAAAATCTTAAAGCAAAAAGCTTAAAATGAGGTTAGAACAAGAAAACAAAGGATTCAACTAAGGAAAAAATCCCAAAGAAAACTTGGAAAATGGATAAGGCACAATCCAAAGTAAAACATGAAGCTTCAATCAATTACATCAGTTAAAAGGTCAACCTCAAATCCACTAAGGCATATAAGCATCTGACCAAACTAATTTTGCAGCATGTTGTATACACTATAAATTTACACCATTTTTTATTATGAATAAATGTGTATTACCCCTTCCCCATCCTTTTTACACTAGTTAAAATATTTTTACCATTTACCATCTTATGTTGCATAATTAATAATCTTAATTACTTTTTATCTGAGTAACTAATTAACTATCCCTAAATCTAGAAAAATATCCCTAAGTTTATTAGAGGTAAGTTGTTTTAACTCCTTAAAAATATATCCATAATAGAGCCTCATTAAAAATAGACCTAGAATAAGTTTAATCCTAAGATTTGGAGTTGTTGAAACAAACAAGTTTAAACTTGGACTAGATTGATACCAATTCCCAAGACCATCATTTATTTAATTAAGATTGACGTCAATTTATACTCAATCTATCCTCATGATGAGGGATCATGAATTTGCACATATAAATGTTGAATAAATTACTTTAGATTACTATGGAATAATGCCATCCCTATTTTATCCTATCAATACTCACTCTAAGGTTAAGCACATACCTATCAATGAGACATTTTTTTGCATCACAAAATGCATTTTCAAAGGTATGTATGCTATTTGTTTGAGTATATTCTGATTACTATGTTGTCCATTTATATATTTTTTATTGTTATTATTATTTTTAGATAATAAGTAACCAATCCCTAAGCCTTTTAGAATCTCCTAAATCCCAGTATAGTCCCCATTCTGAGTTTTCTATGTCCATCTTTAGGATCAATGATGATTCCTTGTATGGATTGATAATCATTTCATAATTGATATTGATTCTTTGACATTCAACATCGATTCGTATGTTTTTATTTGTGTCTATATCTTGAGACTAGTTTAACAATCTTGAGTGATTCAAATTTATTGTTTCTGAGTCTTAAAATCATGCATTAGTATCTATAGATGACCTTACTAGGCATTATACATGATGAGGTTTCAATCCATGACTTACCCATAGTTCCTCACCCATTATTTATGGATCAGAGTGACATATCCTTTGAGTTAGGACTTTGTGCGATCATCTTTACCCCAACTCTAGAATCCATCACCAAGTAACTAGAAATAATTCAAGAAGATGTAGCTATTGCATATTAGAATGAGTGTTTTGATAATATTTATGCATTAGATTGATTTGTTTCATTTTAATATCATATATTATCAATTATTTATTTTAATTTATATATTTACATTATCTACTTGATTGCATAAAATAGTGGACTAACATCCCTCTAAGGAAGTGTATCACTTCGTAGAACTAATCTTGTATCAGGTAGTCCACTCATATATCTTATTGATAAAAAAAATTACAATTTATCTCTTGTGTGTAGGTAGTCCTTCCTATCCAAAAAGGATCTCCCGCCTCATTGGATAAATGAGGTGCATCCCCCATCACATGTATTCCTCTTTAAACCCTATATCATTTCTATTTTTAGTAAGTTAGTTTTATATAAGAAAAATAAATCAAAAAATAATAAAACATTCTAACATGACTAGTGGGAGCCATAAGGTCTCATTGTTCTTATTTTTTCATTGTGAAATTATTCATTAGTTGCATTTTCTTGATTTTTTTAATTATGAAAAAGTAAAAATCTAAAATTCTTGATTTCCTTTTTAAGGTTTAAAACAAATTATATTCATCCTTTGCTTGCCTAGATAATTCTCATAAATTAATCTAGTTGGGTTAATATATCATAATAAACAAAACCACATATTCTTAAAACAATCATCTAAATAATTTCCTATCTAAGGTGTACCCACTTATATTTCATCACCAAGGGGAAAACTGACTCAGTGTACTGATCGAGTATAAAAATTGTGGAAAGAAGTATAAAGGGTAAACACCCAAAAACTTTATCACTATGGTGTGTTAAGTGAGGGTGTAGGCCCCAATACCAAGCCACATAGTTCTTTCCAACATGGAATCATGCCTCAATGTACCTTCGTGTATATAGAGATTTCTATCTTTAAACAAAACCTGTAACCATCTTTAGACTACCATTTCTTAGTACCATTGTTAACCCTTTTCCTTATCACATTTTAAATTTAGTTTCTTAAAAAGTAAAAATATTATAAGTACATTTATTATTGTGTGCATTTTCTTTCAATAAAATGAGATAATCAAAAAGAATATTATGTGCTTTTGTATTTCATTTCTTTATTTCTTTTTGGTGCTTTATGGTTTTAATATGACAATAGTCACTAAAAAAACTTGATCTCCTACCTCATCCTCATCCATGGAGAACACATCAATTCCTTCCACCCCTCTTTAATCCATGGGGTAAGTCATTCCATAATTATATACATAGGAAGATCCATATTTGTTAATATATTTCATAGTAATCCAATTGCCCTTAATCATTATCTTAGTATTTGAGCCATATGGTTTTTGGTTTCTACTCAAACCCAATCTTATGGAATTATTTTTTACATTTCCATAGAGGGACATTAAGGGCTTACACTAGCTATGGTTTCCTCTCTCAAAAATCCTCCTTTAATGGGTTTTGATACTAACGTATTGCAACCCTTGAATAATCTACCCGTATTAAGATCTAGTAGTCCATCTTTGACCATCACCCAAGCCCAAAATGTTAATACACCTCAACTTAAACTTACTCCACCTTCTATTACTTCACCCTAGAACTTATTAATTTTAATCCCTACAACTCTCTCACCTATCTAAACTAGCATAACTTTGAATCCTCAAACCTAGCCTTTACAATAAGTTCCCCTAAGTTAGCCCCTTTAGTAATACATCCCATTGACTACTAAATATATATCATATACCCTTAGATCCACTTAATTTCACTCATACCCATAATAAACTATGTTGTTCCAAGCCCCATAGTATGTGGCTACATCCCAACATATCATAACCACTTCTATTGGTTATTCCTTGTCCTAACCATTATCTACTTTATCCCCCACATATCAATGCCCATAATAAAATATATTAGGGGGTGTTCCTTAATATAATACCCAACCTGACCTTATGAACATACTTATGAATATGATGGAAAATATAGAAGCCTCTACCTCTAGGAAAAACATATGCTCACATATTATCAAATTTGTAATTAACTCATTAATCTAGACATATGCATCTGATCATATCCCTCTCAATCAAAAATTACAAAATTTATGAAATTAAAAACAAAGAATATCCTCATTAATATATTAGAGCATTTAGACATGCTTGTTATCTCATATCTCATAATAATTCTCTCCTCATAAGAATGTTTCCCATGTTGTTAATTGTACCAGTCTTAGATTGGTACAACTCTATCCCTTAACACTCCTTGTTCTCCTTTGGGCAATTGGCCCAAATAATTTTAGAACACTTTTCCATTAACATCACAAGGAAAGTGACCATAACTGACCAATAGACACTAAAATTTTTAACATGATGGTTTCAAATGTCGCAACTTCCCTAGACCACATCAGGACCCCCTAGAGACCTACCTTGACCTTTCAATCACAAACTAGACCAAACCTAAGTTAGTTTGACCTACTAGCTAAACCCATCCTTTTAACCTAACTTGCACTTAACCCTCACCCTTTGATAATCACCTTAACCATTGATGGTCACCTTGATTGTTATTGGTCAAGTTTCACCATTTGAACCAACTTAACTTACCCTTCACTCTACCTTAGTTTTTTATAATTAGCTTATCTAATTCATGTGCAATCTCATGCATGTCAAAGTTAAAGCTAGACAACAATTCAAACCTCTTGTTAGCATCTTCTTACACCTCTCCTTTGCCGATAAGAAGAGAGGAGTAGGAGGTGAAAAGGATCAATCCTAAAACTATCAAGAGCTTTTACATCCAGAGTTTATTTTGTAAGTGTTTCTCTAGCCATCATGATAGAGAACCAAATTATTGGCATCCATTGGCCAACAACCAAGTATCATTACCCTATTAGAATTACTCTAGGCTCCAATTCCTCAACCATTCATCAGATCACCCAATAGAAAATTAATTGTCTCTTTTAATTATACAATTACTTTATTTGTACTTCACAATCAGTCTAACCCGAATCAATCTCTCATAATCCCATTTAGATCCTCATCATTTAGCCTTTTATTACCCAAACCCAGCCCATAGTAACTATCAATGGTCTATCCAACTACTAATGGTTGCATCAACCACTGATGGTCACCTCAGCCACTAATAGTCACCTCAACCACTGATGGTTATTGTGGTATAAAATATCAAAAAGATAATTCACCCACTTACCCTCAACCAAATCCAACTTTATTTTTATCACCCTGCTCACAGAGCCCCAACCTATTTCCTAAACAACACCTGACCTATTTAACATTATTATTGACTCATTTGTTACTATAATTATTCAATCTCATCAATTTATTTATCAATTATTACTTATATTACATTTCAGTATCTTCTTTTATTTGTGCAAGTACTTTATCTTCTATTTTATATACTTAATTGTTTAAAACATGTGGATTGACAGCCCTTGAAGAAGCTCTTACTTTTAGGATCTATCTAATGCTAGGAAATCCACCTAGATATCTATCTCACCAACAATTTTCTTTAGTGTTATCTTATTTTTAGGTCATCCTCCCAAGCCAATGAGGAGATCTATACAATCATCTGATTCAATACATGCACAACCAATTAGGTTTTTCAACCGTACTCATATCTAGTTTATTTCTTCTTCCTCTCTTGGAATATAAGCTAAAATTCTCTTAAACATTATAGCATGCTTGGTGGGACCCTTGAGTCTTTAATTGGGTTTTAGTTTGTTTTTATCTATATTTTCTTCTCTTTATTCTATGTTCATAAATGAAATTAAATTTTATTTTGGGTTTAAAATCAATTGTTTACATTGGTTACTTGAAATTTTAGCTCACTTAGTTAAATTAAAGCAAATTAATTCTATCATAGCATCACTCTTGTTATACACACTAAACCAAATCACCATCATCAATTAAAAAATAAATTAAAAAAATGACATAAGGCCCAACTGGTATTTCATCACCTAATGTATCTCCTTACCCTTCTTGGCAATCCTACTTGTAAGTCATTACCAAGGGGAGAACCAAATCAGCTTTCTAGTTGAGTATAAACTCTATAAATTAGTATATATTGTCTAAGCACCTCATACCTTTATCACTATGGTCTGTGAAGTGAGGGGGTAGGTCACAATACCAAGTCACTATTTATTTATAATACCGATACTTTTGAGAGCTTAAACAACCTAAAAAACAACCATAGAATTATTTTTTAGTACCTATTATATCAACCCAAGTGGATTCAAACAATTGCTTAAAAATATTGAGGAATTATCTAAAAGAGAGACTAAAAATAACTTTAGTACTTAACATACTTTTTAGTGTGTGTTTGATTTCCTTACTCATTTCTTGTCTTCTCTATGTTTGAGTGGTGAGATTGTTTTTATATTATCTCTGCCTTATCTTGCATGGTCCTAACTCTCCAATAGTGAAGGAACTTAGTAAAATAGATCCCATCACCAAATAAAACAACCTCTTCTACCTCCTCACCCATTGAGTACATCTCTAAACTAGAAGACTCTCCTCACCCTTTGAGAAGTCCTTATTTCCCTTGTGTAGTTCCCTAAGGAAATATAGACTTTTCCACCTTCTTAGATAACAATCATGTATCCCTTCAACATCATCTCAGCACCATGCCTCACCATACCCTTTTTTAGTTCCACATATGGACCCACCTTATGGAATTCCTTCCCATCTTATGGGGAACACTTCTATTACCATAGTCACCACTCAATCATTGACTACCCAATAATCCCTTTGATAATACTATGGAAAACTAACCTATCAACACCCTTATGCCATCCACCCCCACCAATAATTACTCTAACCTAGGAATAACCTAACCATCAACCACTTATAATCTGCTCAACATTGAAGTACCTACTACTAACATTGCCAAATTTCCTTTAGCTACCCTCAATCCATTAGTCACTACCCCAATTAAAAGTCTTTTGGTGTCTATACCTTCTACCTTACCACCAATAAATACAAGGGTCACCACATTTCCTTTAGTTAATAACCTTGCCATAGCTCCTACCAAACTCACCTTAACCTCTCAATAGGTACCCATCGTACCCAACCTAGGTTACATCCCTAACCCACAAGGGCATGTACCTCTACTCATTATTGAACTAGCTACATCCACCTACCCCTACATGGAATCCACCCAACCATCAATATGTGGTAGCTCTTTAACCCCCTTCTAATTATCAATATGTTACCCAACCACAATAGCACTATGCACCTTAAAACCTTTCAGGTGCACAATCCTAAATGGATATAATGAAATTTGTCATGGATAAAATAGATACCTTAGAGTCATCCATCTCTGGTGCTTATAACATCTTATCATATGACCAGATCTATAATGAGCCCATTCACCCATCTATCCCTATTAGACCATATACTCCTCAGTGGGAACTTCTCATGTTTTCTAAATTTAAAATTAAGGAGGATCCCTAATAACACCTTACGAAATTTAGGCATGCATGTTATTTTATTGAATATGATGATGCCCTCCTTCGTACCTTGCCTATGTACCCATCCAATCCAACATTAGACTGGCATAGTGCCATAACCAAACACTCTCTCTTCTCTTTCACCCAGTTGGCTCAAATTTTCTTGGCTCACTTTCCAATAAATATCTCAAATAAAGTTTCCATCATTGACATTAATTTGATGATGAATCTATTGCTGATTTTGTAGCTCATTAGAAGAGCCTAAGCAATCAACTTTCCTTCTCTTTACCCTAACCCAAACTGATAATTTTTTTTGCTTGAGCATGTGCCAAGTACATATCTTCTACATTTTGTGTTTAGAGATTCAAAACCTTTGATGAATATTTTAACCATGGTGTGTAATCTATAAAATAGATCCATCAATGAAGGAAATTTAAAGTTGAAAAATTAAAACTCTACCTTCAATTCCAATGAGGCCTCTTCTTCTAAACTAAAAAACTAAACCAACACCAATTCCAAAAGTAAGGTAATTAAAAATGAAATTATCTTTAAGACCATTCATTCACCATATATCAAATATCCAAACTCTTTTAACTCCTCAAATCAAAACATGAGGAACCAAAACTGAAACAATCAAAAGCAATTTATTCTGCTTGGGAATCTTATGTTTTAGTCTTGGAGAAGTTATTGAAAGCTAATATCATGTAGCTTCCTCTTATCAAACCTCCTCAACAATTTAATTCTTATCATCTTACACATAACTTCCATAATGAGAATGACCTATGTGCTTTCCATTGACTAGTGGGGCATGATGTTAGTAGGCGTAATACCTTCAAAACTATTATCCAAACACTCATTGACAAAGGGGAAATTGGGTTAGACAACCCTGATACACCTCTGAACCAATCCCTTAACATTTTTAGACAAAATTTTCCCAATCATTCACCTACCAAAAATTATATCATCAAAGCTAAGTTTTCTCATGACACCCATATAGTCAATATGGTTCTTGACACACTCACTGATGAAGAACCTACTACCCAATCTACCTATTATTTTCCGTCTCCACTTATTAAGTTAGTAGAGTTACCTTCTCTTCCTTTGGAGACCCAAATTTTGGAAGTAACCTTTTCACCTCCTCAACTTATTTAGGTAGTGGAGTCACTAACCCCTCCTTTAACTAACACACTAGAGAAAAAAACCATCACCACTTTACCTTCTCCCTCAACTACCAAACAATTCACTTCCCCTCCGAAGATCATTCCCAAGGAAGAAACCACCACATCTACATCTGCCATAGAGAAACAACCCATCCAAACCTTCCATCCTTTGATTTAGTGAAATGATGAGGTCACCATTCCCATTTCTTAACCTATGGATTTATCTTTTGAGTCCACTACCTAGGGAACAAGACTAGTCTATAAACCATTCTATAGACTAGTTCAGAGATTGGAGTTTGTCTCCAAGCCTAACATGGATTGGGCCACCTTTTTTTAGTAATTTTGGATTCCTTATATAACCAAATAGGAACCTCAAACCACATCTTTGATATACCAACCAACCACTTCTATTATCCAACCTATTAGCTTATCAGCTGAATCCATGAGAACCTTTACCAACCCAACCATCTCTCAACCACCTAAACCAATAAAATCAAAAATGACCAAATCATCCTCCATCACTTAAACCAAACCAACCAAAAATATTGGAATACTTCCTATTTATATCTTAATCACCCATCCTTGACACTAGAGTTAGCCTCATCAAACCCACCAATTAAATACCAAACCAAATATACCATGGAGGTAAATCCATCAAATGTCTATAAAGACATATTTTTACCTCCCTCAACCTTTCCCTCTAATTTGATTGGGAATCCAACTATCTTAACCAAAATCGAACCACTACTCTTGGTTACACCATCCCTCTTGCTTTCTAACACACCCATCTACACCAATCCATCAAAAACCAAACTAGCTACCTTGACATCTTCTCCCTCTAAATTATCAAGCTCCTTACCTAAAATAAATAATCAATTAATAAAACCACCTTACCTAAGACCTCTACCACCATTCATATCCTTCAAAATACTTCCATCTCACAAGCCAAGGCCAAAACCTCTAAACCCTCTCCACCTTTAGCTAAGTCTTACTCAACTATCCTCCAAAGGTTAATACAAGCCTCTTGCTTAACCTTACCTCCTATCAGACCATTTAACCCTCTTGGCCTAAAACCTATTTGGTATAATGACCTCCATATATGCTCCTATCATAGGACACTTTGACACCACATGGATAAATTCAAATCTCTCCAGACCATAATCCATTAGTGCTATGATGAATACGATCTATTAATGGATGAACCTCCCATAAGCCCACTACCAATCCAATAAATACCAAGCACTACCCAATGCATACCTACTCTACCAATCTCCTACCCCAAATCTTCCCTCTATCCATACTATCCATATGGTCACATGATCATAGAAAAAAAGATAAAGGAAAATTCAAAGTGTCTATCCCATGGACATACCCATCTACTACCTCTCAACCAATTAAAATTAAATCACCTTCACCTTTAGCCAAACCCAACGTATCTATCTTGGGTACCTCTTAGTCCAACCCCTTTGAATCAATTAGGAGAGTGATTCTCAAACAACTTCACCAAACCCCAGTAAACATGAGCCTATATGAGTTGATTTCTACCTCACCTCATCATCATTGAACAATGATATAGGTATTATAATAAATATAGGTCAAACCTAAAGAACCTCAATTTTTGGTAGCCTTTATTATCACTCTCCAAATTTCTAAGCTTGTCACCTTCAAGGATTTAAAATACTTTCTATCCATCCCATTGACCTAGATCCACCTCTTTTCATCACTACCTACATCAATTAAACTGGTATAAAATGGGTCATGATTGATGGGGGAGCTATCATTAATATCATCTCCTCTCATTCCTATAATCAACTCAAACTACCAAACAATGTCATGTCTAAAACCTCAACCATCCTATGATCCTTCATTGACACCATTGCCACTAATTTAGGAACTATTGTCCTTCATATCTATTTAAGACCTCACACACTCCCAAATCTCTTCTTTGTAGTGGAAGGTGAATTATAGTATAATATTTTACTAGGATGAACTTGGATATATTACATGGGTTGTGTACCCTATACCCTTCATCATTACATCAAATTTGAGCATGAAGGTTAGGTTCTCACTATAAAAGATGACCCAAGTCCCTTTTCATCATGACACATGACTTATAAACCCAAAGACATACTCTTACCTCTATCTAGAATATCCTCATTAGCCAAACACAAGACCTCAACCATAAAATATGAAGCCATATTTTGTTATACCAATGAGGCATCTACTAGCTCATCAATTTGTTTAGATCTCAATCCCTACCACAAACCACTTGGAATAAATATTCCAATGTCTTTCACTTGGGTAATATCACCTCTTGATCCTTGATGCATTCCCTAGTCCTGATGAGTATGATCAACTTAACAACCAACTTGGGTATGAACCTAATATGAGATCCATTGTTTGCCTTGGACCTTGAAACTATCAAACCCCTTTAATATATGGGGGATTTTACAAACCTCTTAATGATTTTTCCACCTTCTCTTTAATTGCGACCATAAATCCTCATGAGAAATATGGCCTCAATTTCATTGTACCCAACAAGGATAAAAACAAACCACCTACCATTACCATTGTTGAGGAAGACATCCCTTCCTCACCAGCTATTTCTCTACCTAAGTGTGAAGATGATGACATCATCCTACCTAACCTTGTTTTCATCAACATGATTAGCCTTGGAACCTTGAATTATCAAAAGGATGGGGTGATTGTAACCATCACTATGAACCATCTTGAGATGATAGGAGATGACTGTTCTACCATTAATACCATTCAGTGTCAGGATGATTATTATTTTCTCACCTATCTTGGTGTACCAAAATCCTCCATCTATAAATCCCTACCTCTAAATACTTCAACCATGTTTAATGAATCCACCATGATATAAACTTAGGCACTCCAAAGAACCCTCACATTGTCAAGATTTTCCAATTGCTAAATTACAAGGAACTTTGGGACTTCCCCTCCTCCCTGCAAGACTGAAACATAGCCTTCACTTGGTCATATGTTGACATGCCTAGAATTGACCCTACCATTTTCACCCATAACATGTCACCAATATGGAGAAAAAAATATTTGGAAGTTTAATTTCAATTTTCTTGGACCTTATTTCATAACCGACAAGTATGGATTAGAAGCTTACTAGTTACCTTCTCTCGAAGGTATACCTGGAATCTAAGCCCCTTAATGCTTCACATCTACATCTTTTTAAAAAAAAATAAGATCAAACTCAGCTTTTTATAACTTAAAATCATCCCTTTCTTTCAAAATGACATTCATCTCCCTATTTTAGGGGAAACTAATTAAAATTTAAACATGTGATTATCCATCACAATCATGGCCTAATCTTGAACAATGGGTACCACGACTCTATCCATGGCATGATTCTCATGGTAATTTATACCATTTTACAAGATGGATTCCCATGATCTTTTTCACCTAAACCTCTCTACACCTAATCAACCTTCTTGTGCTCTTAGTTTTGTCTTCATAAAGGTCAACCTTTCATCTTATATAAGCAATTCTATGTCAAGAAAAATTAAAATCTATAGTAAATTCATAACCACAAATAATCATGGGTCATTCCTAGCATTCACAGACTGCTCCTTTGAAGGACAACTACTAGAAGCATAGTGAAATTACTCAAAATAAGGTAGACAACTACCTTGAAGGACAACTATCAAAGGCATTAAATAAAGCACACAAACTTAGACCACTCCCTTGAAGGATGCTTGAGTAAAGTATTTATCACAACATTGTAATTTATTGGAAGATTCCTACATCGATCAACTTCCCCAACACCCTCAAGTAACAACAAAATAAGAAATAAACCCATTATCAAGGACCCCAAAAATCAAAATAACTTTGAAATCTACAATTGGCTCTCATAAGTAGGCTTCTCGCATCGATCAGTCTATACCTTATATGACATAGACTTGTTTATTTTGACTCTTTGGTAACCTCCAAATGAGGCATGTTAATCTCACAAGAAGGTTCCATGTTTTCATCCATCTCCCCTTTATAAGCTATAAGTAATATATTTTGAGCTTACTTGACATAATGTGATCAATACACCTTTTAACCAACTAATAAAAACCAATGCGAAGCATTTGAAGGGCTTATGTTCCTTAAACCAATATAACTTCAGGTTTATATTAGTCCTTGCCAAATAAGAAGCATCATGCCCTCTTTTTATCCTATCATAACTAGTTGATATATTCACTAAGATGTTTGTCTCTATATTATATTCTTTTTATCATGTCTAGTGTTGTTATTCAACTAAATTTATGTGTTTTACATTAAACAAAATAACCATAAACATAACCAAATAACATCATATCAACATATATCATAAGTGAAAACACATCATTAGTATATCCATTATCATATAAAAATCATATCATCCATGAGCAATTAAGCAAAAAACCAATTTTTACCACATGTCTAAATCTCAATAAGGAAACATATACTCATTTAATTTTAACATGAAAATCATCATCATATCAATAGTCATCTCAAACATGAAATCACACCCATGGACATCATTATCATAAACATCATCATGAACATAAACAAAAGACATCTCATCACATACCTAGCTAAGATAAATCTCTATCAATGTCATCATGAGCCTAACCATATCCATATCATAACCATAATAAATATAACATCATCAATGATCAATATGAACATCACATCATAAACATCAAAGCAAACCATGAACCATGAGCAATAAATATAGAACATATCTATAAATTCTATGTTTATCATCAATAACATCATAATATATAAAATAATATATATGTCTCTCTCTCAAAATGTACATCTCAACGCATCGACTCACAGTCTGGTATCAAAATGATATACAATAAAATATAATTTCTCATAGCCATATCATAAACTATGCCCTTCAAGCACCACTATCTCCTGGGGGACTATTGTTTCTTAATGCTTGTCCTCCTAAAGTATCTACCTACCCACCTACAAAACTATCCCACTAACTTGGTATTACCATGCTAACACCACCTACCAAACTAGGTCAATATTCACCCCATCAAGGCTCATCAAGATAATGTCTTAGGACTATGGCCTCATAGTAGCATATATCCTCCATTGTGTCTAGATAACATGCTATGGGGATAGTGCCTAGTGGTCTTGAAGGTCCTATGGCACCTCTTTTGATCTATCTCAATGAATCTCTCTCTTGGTTAACCAAGGTTAGTGAAGCTCTAGCCTAGTCCCTCTCACCATAACTACAACCACCTGACCCTATGCTACTAACAACTAACCCTGTAGTGATTCCATGGTAGCTTGTGCCATAGTTAGTACTACTTGATCATAATCTCTCACCATAGTCACTAGTTAAACATCTGAGGCAATCCCCCTATACATATGCTTGCTAACCTCTACCAGCTGGGTCAACATCCATCAACTACCTACCATTATCATCACCCACAAAAATGACCATTGCATATAATACCTAGTACCATTTTGGGTACCTAGCCATAAAGCTTGTATCATCTATCTCAACCCTAGTTAGCAATTTCTTATGATCAAGAAAGACCTATATGGTATGTGGTATAAGAAGTATAAACTCTGCACCCTCCTTATACCTAGGGAATGGACTTGAGATACCGTGTATTAGGATAAACTATCATCACACCTTGTCAAATGGGATGATTTATATCTCACCATCTCTCCTATCAAAGATCCACCTATATTCATATAGGGATTGTATATGTCTCCTATATCTAGCCTGGTATGAAAACCTAACACAGGGTATCCAAATCACATCACTAATGACCAAGGCATTTAGTGCAACTCCTAACCAATATATATCATGTATCAATCTTCATGTTCTTATGAGGGAAAAATCAAGTACAATAAAGCATGATACCAACATCATCATCATGGTCATTAGCCTCCTATCATCTCTAGCCCTCTGATATAATGGAGTGTAGCTAATACCTCTAGTGTGACACCTATAAAAATCATGGTCATCACCATACAATAACTCTATCATCTCATCTCTCTCCTCCCTCTCAATGTGATAATTTAACTCACCTTGAATAGGCAATCATGTAATCCTATGCACATCCTTCGATAAGATCATTATCTCACCATTAGGTAGAAGGAAGGTGTTATTGGTTGGATCCCATCTCTTGATAATGGCCACTATCAACACCATGCCCTATGGCACATGATGATAGTGTAACATCATACCAGGACCCACCTCCTCCATATACACCTAATCATCAGTAATTATACCTCAGTGAAGATCTGAGGCAACCAATCTTGTAATGGAATCTACTCCCTTACCTATAAATGTTTGATATCAAACAGCTTAGTTACCTATGAATATAGCCTCTTAACCTCTCTTATCTACCCTTAAACCATGACTTATTACCCTACAACCTCATCATTAGCTATTTGACCATTACCCCTTCTCTTTCAACTTGACCTTGATCTCATCCATTGATATAAACTTAAAATTAATACCTAAGGTTTTACCTTTGACACCCCATTAAATAAACTTTATAGCATTCAAACATTCAAAAATATTAAATAAATTAACCTTACTTTTTCTCACAACACTTTGTCACTTGGTCGACCACCAATGATCACTATGACTACTAATGATTAGGTAACCATTATATTGATGGACATCGACCATCAATGGTTAGCATGGTCACTATGTGTGACCACTGGTGAAAAACTCCAGAAACCTTGCTACCCAAAACCCACACAAACACCTCAATAAACCACCAATCCACCTAAATTTTTCTCCTAGCCTTACCTAGATAATTTACCTCTCTTAGTTTATAAATTTACTTACAAATTTAACCAAACCTATGTAAAACCCTAATACCTAGGTTAAAATAAATATACCCTCCCCAATAATGACAAAGAAATCAAATTCCCAAACTAAATTCAATGCAAAATCATAACTAAAATACCAATTTCATGTAACCCCTACCTCATTCCTTAACCATCATCAAGGAGGAATCTAAGGCATTGCTACCCAACCATGTGTCCTATCATACCCACCTTAGATCCTCATCAATCCACTCAATCCACTTAGTAATCCAACCCAATAACAATCACTAGTAATCATAATGAAAAACTTGTTGCACAAATTGCCAAACAACTAGATCTCAAAAGTTGGATTGTTAAATTGAATGATAATGACAAGTAAATACACTTTTATCTCCATGATTTAATGGTTTACACCCTAAGCATCAATGGTTAGGGTGACCACTAATGGTCATCTCTACGACCCTTGACCATTGATGATAAAGGTCTTTATACTTTGCCATTGCCTTTCCACCTAAACATTTTTAGAACATAACCAAACCAAGTGTCCACCCACCCTACCCTCCACCACATCACCTCTTATTCCATTTTGGCCAAACTAGTGTACATTTTGTGATGAATTTTGCCTAGTCCTTTTCACCATAATGACAAAAATTACCATGTTGACTAATTTTTGAACTTGTGCTACCTTGCACACACCAGACCAATTTGTGTTGTTTTGGGAGCACTTCCTACCTCAAATACCCATGACTTCACCAAAATAGTTTGTGTTTTCCTAGGAGCAATTCCTACCTTAGATACCCATAGATACATAGACCATGCCTAGGAGACTTGAGTCTATGAACGTATCCAACCACCACACCTAAATGCAATCACAAGATCTACTTGTCACTTGTCTTAGCATCAACCTTTATTTTTACTAATTATGGAACTGTAGTCAATGCACGATCTTGGTTATCACACTTTGTGCACATATTTTCACTTCAGTGCCCAACCTATCAACCTATCACTCATCAAATCCACACTCAATTATGTTTTACCTCATCACTTCTTGGTTTGAGGGGGAATACCTCCTCCAATGCTCAAGGAAATTGAACCTTTAACCCATAATCTATTTTTGTTTTTCAACTTGTTGATATAAATTGCATAAAAAAGGCAAAATGTAGACACCAAAAATACTCACATGATATTTTTGAATGTCTTAACTCCCCTAGACCACCTCAAGACCCCTTATAGACCTAATTTTGACCTTTTTACCACAAAATAGACCAAACCTAAGTTAGTTTGACCTAATAGCTAAACCCATATTTTTAACCCAACTTGACCTTGACCCTCGATCGCTAAACGTTACCTTAACCATTGAAGGTCACCTTGACCACTGATGGTCAAGTTTCACCATTTAAACTAACTTAATCGACCCTTCACTCTACCTTATTTTTTTATAATTAGCTCATATAATTCATGTATGAACTCATAAATGTTCAAGCTAAAATTAGATAGTAAGTCAGACCCCTTGTTAACATCTTGTTTCACCTATCCTTCCTTACCTAAAAGAAAAGAGGAGTAGGAAGTAAAAAGGATCGATCCTACATCTATAAAGAGATTTTGTATCTAGAGTTTATTTTGTAAGTGTTTTTCTAGCCATAATAATAAAGAACTAAAGTGTTGTCATCCATCATCCAATAGCCAAGTACCATTAGTCTACTATAATTACTCTAGGATCCACTTCCTCAACCATTCATCATATCATCCACTGACAAGATAAGTATCTATTTTAATTATTTAGTTACTTTTTTTGTACTTCACAATTAGTCTAACCTAAATCAATCTCTTGAAATCTTATTTGAAACATCATTAATTAGATTTTTATTATCGAGACCCAACCCACAGTAACTGTTGATGGTCTATCCAACCACTGATGATTACCTTATCCACTGATGGTCACCTCAACTACCAATAGTCACCTCAACCACTGACAGCCACTTCAATTGTTGAGAATTATTATGGTAGAAAATAACAAGCTATTTTTACCCAATTAAACTCAACCAAATCCAAATTTCTTTTTCTCAACATGTTCATAGAGCCCTAACCTATTTTTTGAACCACACCCAACCTATTTAGCATTAATATTGACTCACTTATTTCTATAATTAGTCAATCTCATCAATTTATTTATCAAGCATTTATTGTATTACATTCTAGTATCTTCTTTTATTTATGCTTTATTTTCTATTTTATAATATTAATTGTTTAAAATGTGTGGATTGACAACCTCTAAGGAAGTTCTTACTTTTAGGATCTAGCTAACACTATGAAATCCTCCCAGATATCTATCTAACCAACCATTTTCCTTAGTGTTATCTTATTTTTAGGTCATTCTCCCAAGCCAAAAAGGAGCTCTTTATAATCATCTGATTTAATGCATGCACAATTAAATAAGTTTTTAAAACTTACCCATATCTAGTTTCTTTCTTCTTCCTCTCTCAAAATATAAGCTAAAATTATCTAAAACATGACTTATATGCCATTAGACAATTTTATGATGAATCTATTTCTAATTTCATATCTAGGTGTTGAATTATTATAGACCAACTTACATTCTCCCTTCCTCAACCAAAATTAATCAAGTTATTTACAAGATTATATGCTAAGCATATCTCATCATCATTATAAGTTCAATAATTTAATAATTTTGATGAATGCTTTTTCATGGCTCATAAATTATAAATCCAAGAATTAAGGAAGGAAAGATAAATTTACATAATAATAACTTCAAACTTTATCCCTCTAAAGTGACTAACAATGCCAAAACTAAAGGCACAATAAATGATGTTGTCTTAAAATCAGCACCTCCACAAATAAAGAGCCAATCTAGATATTTTACCTCAAAAATTCAACCACAAAAACTATTAACATGGTTTATTCCTTAGTAATACACACCATTAAGGGAATCGTATACTTCCATTTAGATAATCTCTTAAAAGATTCTATTATCAAACTTCTTTTGATTAGAGCCCTTGATGATTCTTACCCCAAGCCTAGTTGGTATAAAGAAAATGACTTTTGAAATTATCATTATGTACCTATTCATGATGTCAATAGGTGTTATTAATTTAAAGGTCTAGTTAAGAACCTTATCGACCAAGTGGAATTACAATTAGATAATGTTAATGCTCTTCCTAATCAATCCATAGATATCTTTAGGCAATTGTTCTCTAATCATCCTACATTTAATTTCATATAAGTAAATCGAATATGTACCTTGGATCATGAGATCCATGTGATAAGTACAATTGATTATAAAATTACACCTAAATAAGTTGGTAGTGTTACTGAATCACCTTTTGAAACAACTAGAATCTTAGATCTCCTTATAAGAGATAGTTTTGAACCATCCAAACGAGCTAGATATGTTGTTATTATTTACTCAGGTTTTTTAGATCTCATTATTTGGAATCCTTACCTAAGAATATTCACGGCAATCAACCAAAAATAAAGGATGAGAAATCTATTAATGAGGATACTTATTTAGATATCCTATAAGATAAGTATGTTACACCTATAGTCACTACAATAGCTTTATGTGGCATACCCATTCCCTCTAGATTACTTCCTCCTAATATGTTTGCTAATTGACCAAATCCAAAACCAACTTCCATTATATCTTGTAAAAAGAGAAACTAAATGAAATTTTTTAGTAAATGGAAACAAAAACCTTACTGTGTCATGAGGTAAATCCTTACAACAACCACCAATAAGATCTCTATATTTGAAAGGAATATTTCCCTTGATCCTTATTTTGGGCTCACACACTAAACTAGGATAGTCACTATTAGGGATGGAAAGGGAAGAAGGAAACATAAATCAACCTAAACTAATGATGGTGATACACCAAAGTTTAATCCATAAAAAACACTTCAATCTGTGCTAAGAAAGAAGATTGTTAAAATTGACCTCAACTGAATGTTCTTCTAGCATAAGTATTTCTACATGGAGGATGATTGTTATGCATAAAATTAGTGGATGAAAAGGAGGTATAATATTAGACACTAATAGTCTCTCTCACACTTTAAAACACACCTAAAAAATGTATACACTTCATGAGACATGTTATAATAAATTATACTCACATAATGCATACAAGAGCATAATAGAAGCAAGGAGAATACATTCATTACTTCTCATCCAAGTACACTTCTTGACACACTTAAGTAAGATTTTTAGATACAAACTAAACTTCAAAAATTTATTCAAATCAAAACAAGAAGTCAAAACTAGTAGGGCTTTGCCATACCAATTATGAATCCTTTATAATGCCAACATGGCTTTCATATATAGAGCATAGGAGAAGAGAGAGAACACATTAGGTTGGATAGTCACAAGGCCAATTGTTAAGATGTGGAAACCAGATATAATTAAAGAGAATGAGTTGGAAAATAGGCTATGAAGTCCTCTATGACAATTTTTCATCACAAACATGACATCTTCCTCAAGTTGGTGTAGAGATATCCATTGTTCTTCTTCAAAGTACCATCATGATAATTAGTTCAAATTTTTTTTGGAATAGTGTTGTCATTGATATCGATCTAATGTTATTAGTGTCAATGTTTGTTGTCATTTATGTTTACATGTATCTGGTGAAGATGCATGGTGAGTGGTATTTTGAGGTATATATGAGTGAAGGCTAATTTTCATGTAAGCAATGATAGTTAAGGTATTAACATGAGTTTGTCAAAGGTGACCAATGGTCAAGATTGTTTCTCAATGTGATATTTGTTATTGGAAGGATTGTGTCAAGTTTGATGTTATTCTAGTGAAAGATGATCAAGGTTGATGTTTCTTTAGTGAAGGATAATCAGGGTCAGTTATCAAGATCTTAGCAAAGAAGAGTGTTGTGATGAGGTTTGTATGAGTTTATTAAAGAGAGTGTTGTAGTGGAAAATTGAGTTCTTTTTTATGATATAAGTGCTTAAGAAGTAGATCCTTATGTCAAGTATCAAGATCTTAAGGAGTCTTGTCATGGCCTAGTCATGGCATGAAGAGACCTTATGTGAAGGTATGGCCTTGGTTGTTTGATGAGATGAGTGGTCTAAGGAATGTGAGAATATGTTTGGTAGTGGTTTATCATGATAATAGGTTGTATGGTATTTATATGAGGTGTTGAGAGATTAAACAATGGCTAGAAGGTCATTTTTTAGGATTAATGTGTTTTGTAGGTCAAGGTCTATAGAGTAATGAGAGATGGTGGCAAAATGAGGTATAATATTCAAATTTCAAGATAAAAATGAGAATGTGAGGATTGATAGTGTTGTGATAAATTTTCCTAGGTGTGTTGACCAAGACTAAGGTCAAATTTTAAAGGTTTAGGCTTGAAAAACTATTTTAAGGTCTCTTGAGTGCATAGGATGAAGAGTTATCTACCTGAGAAGGTTTTTCAAGTGTTCATTGGCATGTGAAAAATTTACATGAGGACATAATATATATTTGGTATATGGGGAAAGTTCATAGTTAACATTTTCATGCATTAATTTTTTTAATGAGGGGTTAGGCTTTATGAATGATTGCTAATAGTGGAAGATGGTTTAAACCTTCAAAGAACCCTAATAGTAACCCAATATGAAATAAGTTGTTTTAAATTTATCATAATGTATTTTGGATAGTTTACTTAATTGAAGTGATATTAAAATCTCCTAGGCATATCTAGGTGTTATTTAATCTTTAGGTGAGTGATTGGACCCTATATGAAAGGCATTGTTTCACAAAGATTTGTTGTAGTAGTCAAAGTTGACCAAGTCAAAGTTTCTAGATGGAAGGGAGACAAATTTAGAAACTTGTAGTTTTTGTACATGAAGGTTTTTGGACAATTTATATCCCTCAAGTGTGAAAATTTGGTGATTCAATTTAGCCACTATCAGACCTAATGAATAAAAATAGTATAAAACCTACGTAGTATGAAAAGGTGAATTTTAGTGTGATTTCATGAAATAGTGATGGATATAAGTGTGTTTTTGTGTGTGTGTGTGTGTGTGTGTGTGTGTGTGTGTGTGTGTGTGTGTGTGTGTGTGTGTGTGTGTGTGTGTGTGTGTGTGTGTGTGTGTGTGTGTGTGTGTGTGTGTGTGTGTGTGCATATATATATATATATATATATATATATATATATATATATATATATATATATATATATATATAGTTTTGTAATTTTAAATCTTATTCATTCTTTTTATAAGTATTGATAGTCAATGAAATTAGTGAAAATGTTAAATCCAAAATGGCTTATCTGGCTAAGTGAAGTTGTGAGAGAGAACATCAACAAATTGGTTTGTAAGACCAATAGTTTCTATTAGAGATTATGATACTTTTATTATATTTTGTTGTAAGGATGTTTTAGGATCATTTTCATATATTTTATGTCCTTTATTATGTTATTTTAGGTGTCAAAATTTCAAGTTTCCATGACTGTGTTTTGAGGCTAGTTGGCAATTTAGAGTGATCATTTTGCATATAAGAGTTTGAGATTATGTACCATGAGTTGAAGTATATAGTGAATTTTTTTATGACCATCAGGTCATGATGTTTCTAAATATGTGATTCATTTTTATGGTTATTTGGAGAAATTGCATTTATGCTTCAACTATTCCATACATACTTTATGTCCCTATGAAGGCCTATTGTGAACAGTGTTTTGAGCAGGGGCTCTCAAGTGTTGGTTGGAACTAAAAGGTGTTACAGAACTAAACTGAATTTTTATAAGGTATATTTGATTATTTTTGAAATTATATTATTCATCAATAAATTGTATTTCATTTCAAGGGGTCATGAGGTAACATGTTGCCAAAGTAGGCTTGATTGAATTAGGTCTCCTTAGGGCCTAAAAGAGGATTTGGTCTATTAAATTGAGGTGGACATAATGTATTATTTTATTCATGTTTTAAATGTTTTATAATACGTATTTAAATGATAATAAAATTGTGTAATTGTATATGGATGACCAAGATGTATATAAGAAAGAGGCTTGCATATATAAGGCATTTTTAGGCCTATTTGAGTGAGAATTGAGTGCAAGAGAATGAAAGAGAACATTGAGGAGAATAAGGAGGTCACGTAGACCATAATATGGTTTTATAAAGATCATAATTAATATCTAACAAAAGGTTTTAGTATGAATATTTTTGTCATATGACCTAATCAATCTTAAAGAGACCCAAATGAGTGCATTGGCCTAGAAGATAGTTTGAGAGGGATAAAAATGTGAAGAGTTGAAGAGGTGGCCATAATTTATTGATTGATAAACATAGTGTTATAAATTTGATAAATTAAATTATGTGGATGAGTTGGTGATAAGTCATCTAGGGGGTTGGTACCTCCTTGTAAGTGGGTGCTTTCTAAATCCTAGTTAGGTTGGTGTTCCATGTAAAGTTGGTGCTCCACTAAATCTTGGTTTTTGTCTTATAGGGATATATTCAATTTTAAAATATCAATGATTTTTCTTCCCCTTGATTTTTTCCCATATATATGATGTGTTATCTTATTTAATGTTTTTGTATGGTTTCTTATACTTACTAAGCTCTATGTACTTGTATGAATGGTTCATGACTATTAAGTTGAATTGAATGAATGTTTTGATAATGAGTCACCCCATCTTAATAATTGTGATCCAAAAAAATTGTATTAGATTAAGGACCTTTGGAACAATCTTAATAGCTGAAAGGTGATCCTAGAATCACAAGATGGCTAAGGAGTTAAGGAAAGAGAGTCAAGAGTTGATATCTATGGTCAAGGTTCTTGAAGAGAAAATATGTATCCTAAAGAGTGACATGGAAAAAGAAGCCAAAAATGGATGAAAATACCAAAAAGGATATTAAAAATTAATTAGATGTTGTAAATATAAGTATGAGATCAAATTAAGTTGAGTGCGATCAGTTGAAGTCTGAGCTAGGTTCCTTGAAGGTTGAGCATGAGTGGCTCATAGACACTATACGCAAGTTTAAGAAAGGTAAAAATAAGATAGATCAAGTCAATAAGAATGAAAAAAAAAGATAAATATGATAATACCAATAAAATAGCTTAATGCCATAAGGTATTCCAATTTATCCCATGGTCATTATTTAGCTTATTATCAATTTGGACATAAAGTAAAGGACTGTAGAAGGATGGAACCCAAGAATGAGTTTTCATGGGCCTACGATAAATTTGGACAAGAAGATATCATAGACCACATCAATAAAGAGGTATATCTAACAATATTAAGGTTATTTCTATGAGCGTCAATGTGTTGGTCATATTATAATATATTATAAAATCAAATTGAATAAGTCCTCAAGTCATAATAAGATGTTGGAATATCCTAAGAGACAAATCATGGTATGGAGACCAAATAAGGTGAGAAATATTCATGATAATCCTATGGATTAAGGTGAACTAATTTATAGGATATAATTCCAAGAGTGTTTGGTATAAGCTTAGATGGAGAAGAAGAAGGATGATGTAGACATCAAGCCTAAGGTGCCAATCATGACCAAGAGGATCCTAAAGAAAGACTATTAGTCTCATGATTACAAGTTGGTTGATAAAAGGGTGGATATATGGGAATATCCTGATTTTACATTTTTTTAGAGCTCTATGAAGTGATATATATCTATTACACTTCATATAGGCATTCATTACTTAATAGAAGTATCATGGAGGTGTGTTGTAGATTTGTTCATTAGGGTATTATGATGAAGAGTTGAGTTTTTTATGTGCATCAAGATGACCTTAAGATCATAGAGTACCAAGGAACATGTTGTATAGCCTCATTTTTCATGTCATGAAAAATACAAGTTATAATATAGGTCTATCATATTGAAGCATGTGAGGGTAGACCTAGTTGATAGAAATATGCAAGGAAGATGTCATGATGAGGTATGTGCCATGGTGGACTGATAAACATGAAGGATATATATTTATTCAATAATAACATATAATATGCCATATTTACATAGCATGAGTGATATTTTATCTAGTGTGTAGGACTAGATTATTCCCTTGGAACAATATCTTTGATTGCAGACAAACCTAATAGACATAGTGGACAAGCATTGATTATAGAGATGTTTTATGATCATAGGAATTAAGTGTGATTACTCTAGGTATTTTAGTATGACCATTGGTTCATGTATCATAGGTCTATATCATAGGTGAAGTGAAGCTGATGAATAAAAATATAAGTCTGGCTGACATTAAACTAGTTGTTTTACAGACCTAATGAGTAGTGAAATAATACAAGAAGGGTTGTCATGATATAGATGAATCAGATATGGATTATGGAGCTTAGATAATATCCTAAGATATTTTTTTCATATTGTGTGAATGGATAATGATATATTGAAGATATCAAAATGCTAAATAAGAACTTAGATAACCGAGGATAGGTAGACCTAATACAATTTTGTCTCCACGAGACCTAATGGAGGAATAAGGTTCTAATGAGTTATGATCAACCAATATGGGACTGATTTGTCATAGATCAATGTATATATGATATATTTATACTATTTTTATGTCTAAACTTGATGGTAAAATATTGTCGCTGACCATAAGGTGAGATGATCATTTGACTAGTATTTATACAAGATCAAATTGCTAGTTTATAAAAATAGAGTAAGAGAAGTTGGATATCAAACTAGAAGAGCATAAAAAAAGATGTCAATATAGATTTAAATCCATACAATGGAATAATTTGATTTATTCCTATGATCTAAACATAAAAATAAGGATTGAGGTCTGGAAATGAAAGACAATAAGAATATAAATAGAGCAAAATCTATGAGGCTATCATAGAAGAGCAGAGATATTATAGAAATTTGAGTATATTTATGAGACTTGTGATCATAAGGTAAGTTGAATAATATATAGAGATGAAATAGAGGGTGGTTGAATTTTTTTATATCTAAATATAGGTAAGCATGGATTTAGGGGGATCATGATTTATGAAATGTTTCATGATTCTATTTATTCAGCTAGTTCTGAGAGAGAAAGTTTAGTTATTGGGGAGAAGTTTCTTTGAGTGATTGCCATAGTTTATGAATAATGTGTTCCATCTATTGTATTTGAGAGATAGCATTAGCTCAAGTGGAAAAAGTGAGTTTTTATAAGTTGTCTATAATAACTAGTATGAACCTAAGGTGAGTATTTGGTCAACATTTCATTATGTGGTTTCTTGAAGTTTAGGTCTAAGGATTAGATAGTTTTTTATGTAATACCCTTTGTCATTAATGTAAAAGGGGGAGAAAGACCAGTTTGGGAGAGAAAAGATTGATCATACTATACTATCTTTTTCCATCAATGATAAAGTAGAATTTTGTTGGTAGTGTTATTTATTTCAAACTGATGTCATTAATGTCAAAATTTATTGTCATTAATGTCTAGATACATATAGTGAAGATGCATGGTGAGTGGTATTTTGAGGTATGCATGAGTGAATATGGATGTCTAGGTAATCAAGGATAGCTGAAGTATTACCATGAGGTTGTCAAAGGTGATCAATAGTCAAGGTTTTTCTTGAATTTTATCTTTGTTTTTTGAAGGTTTGCGTCAATTTTTATGTTACTCTAGTGAAATATGATCAAGGTTGATGTTACTCTAGTGAAGGATGATCAAAGTCAGTTGTCACATTCTTAGAAAATAAAAGTGTTGTGATGAGGTTTGTATGAGTTCATTTAACAGAGTTTTTTAGTGTATAATTGAGTGTTTTTGTGGTGAGATAAGTGCTTAAGAAGTATATCCTTGTGTCAAGTATCAATAGCTTAAGGAGTCTTGTCATGGCCTAGTCTTGGCATAAAGAGAATTTATATGAATGCATGTACTTGGTTACTTGGTTAGATGAGTGGTCTCTAGCTTGTGAGTGGATGTATGGTAGTGATTGATCATTTTAAGAGGTTGTATCGAATGTATATGAGGTGTTTAGAGATTGGAAAGTGGTTAGAAGGTCAGTTTCAAGGACTAATGTGGTTTGTAGGTCAAGGTCTAGAGAGCAAAGAGAGAGATGGTGGATAAATGAGGTATGAGATTCAGATTTCAAGATAAGAATGAGAATGTGAGGATTTTTAGTGGTGTGATTGAATGTACTAGGTGTGTTGAAAATATCTAACATCAAACATTGAAAGTTTAGGCTTGAAAAAATGTTTAAAGGTGTCTTGAGTGTACAAGATGAAGAGTTGTCTACCTGAGAAGGTTTTTCAAGTGTTCATTGTCACATGAAGAATCTACGTAGGACAAAAGATACTAATGGTAGATGTGAAAGTGTCCTATCTCAAATTTATAGGCATTAGTTTTTGTAATTAGGGGCTAAACCTTATGAATGATTGTTAATAGTGGAAGATGGTTTAAAACATTAAATAACCCTCAAAATGACCCACCATGAAATAAGTTTTTATAAAGTAATAATAATGTATTGGTATGGATATTTTAGTGATTTTAGTTTGTATTAAACTCTCATATGCATCTAGAATTTTGATTATGTCTTTAAGTGAGTGATTGGACTGTATAAGAAAGGCCTTATTTCTTAAAGATTTATTATAGCAGTCAGAGTTGACCAAGTCAAGTTGCTAAATAGATGGATGAAAATGTTTTAGAATTGTATTTTGTGTCCATTAAGGTTTATATAAAATTTATATCCATAATGTGTGTAAATTTTTTGATCTAAGTTGGCTAGTCACTAGCAGGCCTAATGAAGAAAAATAGTGCAAAACCTAGGCATTATGAAAAGGTGGATTTTGGTGTGATTTAATGAAAGAGTGATGGATATAAGTACATGGATATGTTTTTTAGGATTTTTATGTCCCATTAATTCTTTATATAAGGGTTTTAATTAGTTAAATTAGTGAAAATGTTGAATCCAAAATGGCTTACCTAGCAGAGTGAGGTCTGTGAGAGAGAATATTAAAACATTGGTCTGCAAGACCAATAGTTGCCATTAGAGATTATGACCTAATTTTTGGAGGTTGTTATGATTATTTTTTAGGATAATTTTCATGAATTTTATGTCCTTAATTTTTTTTATTTTAGGTGTCATAACTTCAAGTTTCCATGACTATGTTTTGGGGTTAGTTGGTAGTTCAAATTGAGCATTTTGTAGAGAAGAGTTTGAGCCTGTATACCCTGAGTTTATGTATAGAATGAATTTTTTGATGATCTTGAGGTAATGAGGTTTTTTAATATGTAATTTATTTTATGTTTATTTCTAAAAATTATGTTTATGCGTTAGCTCTTTAAGATAGACTTTTTGTGTGTATGAAGTCCTATTGTGAATAGTGTTTTGAGAAGGGGTTCAAGTGGTGGTTGGACATAAGACATGTTGTGTACAAAATTTAATTTTTATAATTGATATTTGATTTGTTTTTGAAATGATATTACTTTTAAATAAAGTGTATTTTGTTTCAATGGGTCATGAGGTAATGTGTTGCCAAAATAGGCTTAATTGAATTAGGTCTCCTTAAGGCCTATAAGAGGATTTGGTCTATTAAGTTATTTCAGCCTAATGTTTTATTTTATTCTTTTTTAAAATGTTTTATAATAACTATTTAAATTATAATCTAATTGTGCAAGTTCATATGGCTGATGAATATTTATATAAGGAAGAGGCTTGTATATTTACAAGGTAGTTTTAGGCCTATTTGAGTGACAAATGCGTGTAAGCAAATGAAAGAGCAAAACCAAGACTAGAAGGAGATCATACAGAACATAATAAGGGTTTATAGAGATGATAATTAATATATAATAGAAGGTCTGAGTATGAAGATCAAGGTCATATAACTTAATCATTCTTGAAGAGACCTAAATGAGTGAAGAGGCTTAGAAGGTTTTTTGAGAGGGATACAAATGTGAAGAGATGAAGAGGTGGTCATCATATATTGGTTGAGAAACATAGTGTTCTTAAGGTGATCAAATAAATTATGTGGTTGAGTTGGTATTGAGTCCTACATGGGGTTGGTGCCTCCTTGCAAATGGTTTCTTTCTAAAGCCTAGCTTGGTTGGTGCTTCACTAGTTGGGGTTTGTGCTCCATGTGAAGTTGGTGATTCAATAAATCTTGGATCTTTTCTTACAAGAATATCATATATTTGTAAATATTAATTATTTTTCTTCCACTTAAGGTTTTATTAGATATATGATGTGCTATCTTGTTTCATGTTCTTGTGTGGTTGCTTGTGCTTAATTATATATATATATATATATATATATATATATATATATATATATATATATATATATATATATATATATATATATATATATATATATATATATATATATATATATATATATATATATATATATATATATATATATATATATATATATATATATACTTGTATGAATGGTTCATGACTATTAAGTTCAATTGAATGAATGATTTTAAGATTGATTCAACCCCCCCTTAGTCATTGTGATTCCAATACTATCTATCTTGAATTAATTTATAATTCCTTGACACATAAACTCTGACCTAGGAAGGTGGAGATATTATTTTTGATAGTTATTTATGTCTTTTAATTGATATCCTCCCCTTTGTCACTTGTCATTCACTTTCTTGCAACTATTCACTAGCCCTCTAGGCCCAATTAGTATAGTTGTCACTTAGGTGACCTACACATTTTTAATAATTTTCATTTAATAGGTGTAATATAACTAATTTATACCTTATTTGTCCTTTGGTTTATCATATAGACCTAAATTAAACTCAAAACACACTTCTCACAATCAACTTTGATAGTCACATTTCTTCTCACTATGTTATTCAAGACTTATTGTAATGACCAATATGATAGAGGGATTTATATGCATGACCAAGGTGATAATTGAGTTTTAGGAGTTATATTACATCCATAAAAACCTCTCAAAATAATTTTAACCTATCCATTCCATTCTATACCCTTGGATCACCTCAAAACTTACAAAAAATAGAGAATTTAGCTTGTCCATAAAGGTGATGGTATAGAAAAACTAGATGTCAAGGAGCCTGAGGGATTTTAAATAATTTAAAAAATATTTTACAAGTCAAATTAACACTTATATATGCATCTCCATTCATATCTTCTTCATCAGATTCATCTAAAGGTTTTAGGAGGGTTTTAGGTCACTTGGGTTGTTAATAATGATTCATAAAAGTTAGACATTTAACTCTTAAACCAGTAACATTTAAATTTATCTTAGGAACCTCCTCAAATATAACCAAATTATTTAGGAACCATGCATATCATACGTACAAATATGATTATAGTAAGCTGGCCCTCAAGCTTTTACTTCACATTCTAGACACCCTTAAGACCAAATTAGGCCAAAATGACTAGTCCTAGATTGTTCTACGCAAATTCATGTTTCTTGTTAGTCCTTAATTCTCCCCTAAAGTCTATCAATGTGTTTTTTAAGGTCACATGATCTTATAAATGATAATATGCACCTTGAGGGCTCACATTTAGTTTTAGACCTAATAGGCATTGACTAGGTTTCTGAGCATATAGACACCCCTAATTATTTACAATGTATTTAGGTGATTATCCACACTTCCTAATATTAATTAAAACTCTATTAATCATCTAAAATTATTCAATACCATTTCATTCCATTCATTTGTTATTCATGTATTAGACCTACATGTTGAATTCACTGTGGAGTGCCCTCCATCTCATACATGATAGATAACACTTACCCTATTAGTAAAACCAAATTCATATGATAGTAATTTTTTTTAGGTAATAATTACATTATATAACAAGTCTCAACTTTAGAATATGTTTCTATAAACATCAACATCACAAATCCTCTTGACTAGTTTTTAGGTCTGATGACTGTACATATGATTTTGGCTAGGCCTAAAAACCTTGAGTTATGATTGTAGGTTGAGGTTATTAATAATTTTTTTCACATGGTAATGTGGAATTACAAATTTTATGGTTTTTTAAACATGGTAATTCTATCCTAAACCTATGCATACCAACCAACTTGCAACTTTCACTAGTTTGGACTAGTTTTTGACTATGTCAAACTATAGGTGTGCATTTATGAGAAACCAATAGGTTACTATAGGTGGATATACATAATTATTATTGTAATTAACTATTTTGACTCAATATTATGTCATTATGGCCATTTAAAACTTTAAATTATCATTTTTTCATTGACATCATGTAGTCATTTCTCACCATCAATGATACTATAGGTCTACAATATGACCCAAACTATACATATTATTTACAAAATATGAGATATTATTGTAAATGGTGATATGTGCTTGAATATTTTATTTCACTCATTTGGTTCCTCTTTAAGTCACTAGATCCATCCCAAACCTTAATACATACATTTTATGACTTAAGACCATGTTGTCATTCCATTATCATCTATACACTATGATTTGCTTGTAAGTTTTAGGTTCATTTTGGCCTAAAACGCACTATAGTTACTGAATGTTTCCATTAGGATTTATTTGAGTTGAAAACCACTCAAAAATAGTCTCTCCTACATAAAAAAAACTTCATCATATGTCAAGATATGATCTCTAAGGCCTAGACTTCAAGGATGAGACCATTTAGGCTTACATAGACCTCATAGTTTCTCATCATAAAATGAAAAATATTAATTTTGAAGAAGTTAAGGTAATACTTCCCTCTTGTAACATTATTCTAATTTGAACCTATAAACGTTTAAATTAAAATGTTTGAGTATATTTTTAACTGTGTTAAGGCTTCTAGACCTTCAAGCCAATCTCAAACTTATCAAAGCTTTATTATGAAGTTCAAATCTCTCATCAACCATTGTCTAAACTCTCCTACACAACTTTATATGTGATTTTTTGAGGATTGATTGACTGTATAAAATGTCATGGAATTACCTTACATCAATTGTCCTCTTCGATACAAAATTTTAATGGAGAAATCAATCATCATGCTTTGAGAGACTGAAAATAGGTATGTCACCTTTGATCTGAAGATACTCATAGGAGGAGCAATATAATTACCAAACACTATTATATAAACTATGATGGTGTTCATTTACAATAAAATGGGATGTTTCTTCTTAACCCACATGAACACATGTGCTAACCATACTGAAACCAACATGAAACAAGTGACCATGATCTCAACTCTCCTCCCCCTATCCGTATGAACAAAAAATTGTTGACCTCTTTTGACTTGTCCAAGGAAGTGATGAGAGAGAGGAACCAATTTTGATCAAATTTAGAATTTTTAAATCCATCTAAACCTATAAATTAACTATAGGGATTTGAAGACACCCTCCTAAATCTTTCACATGTATTAGATGTGTCATATATTCCATACAACATCAGAGACTACCATTTTTCCAAGTGATCTTATTATTCTTATGTTCGACTTGTAACATGTTAGTTTTAAAAATATTATCTATCATTCCCTAACATGACATAAATTATCCTAATCCTTCACATTTTTCCTTTTGAATAAATTTACATACAACTCCTTTAGAATGACCCAAAGGTGGCAAAAAAGGGTTATTAAGACAAGTGACAAACATGACAAAGTTTTAAAACACATTAAGTAACCTTAAAAACATGAATTAACCCAACCTAGGACCATGGTGGACATTTAAAAATTATAAATACCCTATGAAAGTTTGAAAATGTAGGGAATTTGACTTAATTTGACCTATGGGTAAAGTTAGTTAACATTTTTGTAATTTCCTATGGGTACCATGTTTACTATACTAAGGACTAGTTTTCTTCTCATTATCCTTGGGTAATGGATTCACCCATAAATTGCACTTGACATTGATAATCCTTTGAAAGTACACTAAAACTACAACAAACACAAAAATAAATAAATACACAAGATAAGAAACCAAGACACACACCTGTTCTCTCATAAGCACCTAATGAAAACATACACCAACTCAAAGGAAAACACACACCTATCCCAATATGTACAAGACCTCAAGTCACTTGAGGTGAAGAAAAACTCTTCATTATTTCAACCAAGGTCAAAAACAATGCTTTTACATCATTATTGTTCCAATAAAACAAACCTTCATATGATGCATACTTTTCAATAAACACTTGCCTATGTAGATAATTAAATGACTTACCACCTTTAGATCTTCTACTAAATACAAATGTGTCACTTGGAGATATGATGAACACTCCATGTATCCCTCTTATAGTCTTGTTTGATTTTGTATCTTGATTAAACTCTGACATGTTCATTTGACATTCCTTAATTTGGTCATTAGAAGTCATCAAATCCTTCTCAACATCAGATGTGTTTGAAACATGACATGTCTACTATTGGGAGTCATCAAGACTATCATCAGATCCCCCAAACACTTCTTGGTTTACCATAGTTATTTCTTTATTATTAAAGGACTCACACTGTTCCTTGTGATCATCAAACACGTGGTTAATCTCAACATTAGGTTTGTATTCCTTTTTAAAAGATATAGACTTACTTATCTTCTAAAAATCCTAAACTATGGCATTGAATTATTTCCACATGCCATCTGCTTCTTCTTGAGGTTTATATTCATGAGCATTATGTTCTTTGGTAGGTAAAATTGAGATTTCACTAAGACTATCTTATTTGGCATATGAATGTCATCATCCATGTGCAAAATATAATTACCCCATGCAACTTGTTCTAGAATGTCATCAAAATCTTCCTCAAGTGTTCCATCACATTCTTCATGCACAATGTAAGTACCAAGGCCTATTTATTCAATTCCATATTGCTCAATTCCCCACTCATCAAGGTATAATTTAGATTTGACATCAATAAGTGTTATAGGTTCTTGATCATTAGGATGATATTCTTCCTCATTGACATTGAAATTAATTTTAGAGGTATAAGACACATATGGTTCTACATGAAAACTTAGAGAGTTTCATATTTTATTGACACCTTTGTACCATACCTAGTCTTGAAGGCTATATAGGACCAATCTAAAGTCATGTATCCCCCAATATTAGTAGTGGACATGCTTGACAAACAAAGTGAAAAATGAGGTGGTACATCCATAAACATAACATATTGATAAATGGTGAAAGTACAACAAGCATGGAGAAAAAATTTCAAACCTTTTATTAAGCCAATGGTATTTTTATCTGACCCATCCATTTTTATCACTCCTTTATTATGAGGCTCATACTTCAATTTTATTTTATCATCTACATGCTTCTACACAACACAAGTACTAGCTCCACTATTAATAAGATAATTCTGAACCAAAGCATCTCCAATAATGATGGAGAGATAAAATAGAGGAGGTTTGTTTACCTTTTCAACTTTATTTGACTATCCTTCACTAGGATTCAATGTGTTTTTCAAGGATGCCTCTTTCCCACTAGGTTCTTTGCTTAAAAAACTGAAGTTGGACAAATCTTCTTGAATTATGTTTTTTTTATCTAGTTATTTCCAATCTATCCCACATTGATACATTCACATTAGACCTCTTCATTTTCTCTACATTTTTAGAGAAAGAGCCAATAACTTTTGCTTGTCCACTAGTAGGAATAGTATTGCCTATACCTTGAGAATTTTGAGGTGTGAGAGAGTTCCTACCATTCTGATCTATTTGAGCTACTTGTGTGTTTGTAACTATATTAGACATACTTTCCCTTTATGATTTTTGAACATTCATTAAAGAACCATTACCATCCCCTTCAAGCTATTCAATTTTCTTCCTCTTGCTCTTTATGTTTACATCTATATGACTTGTATATTTACTTGATATCCCTTAGTAATTGATGAGGTGTGAGAAAGTTCCTACCATTATAATATATTTTAACTACTTGTGTGTTTGTAACTATATTAGACATACTTTCCCTTTAGGATGTTTGAACATTCATTAGAGAACCATTACCATCTCCTTGAACCTATTCAATTTGCTTCCTCTTACTCTTTATGTTTGCATCTATATGACTTGTATATTTACTTGATTGCCATTAGTAATTTATAGCACATGAGTCATATTGATTTTAATTATCCAGAGTATATCCTAGTTGAGTACTCTTATCATTATGTTCTTCTCCATTTGGTACCTCATCTTGGGTCATAGCTAGCATAGTTCCTAAATTTGCCATGAAGGATTGATTGAATCACTCATTAACATAGGAATATATATCATGAGGTTAATCACATGAATTATGACCATCATGTTCTTGGGAAATATTATTTTGAGTTGGAACTAATTACTTTAAGGTGAAAGGAGCATTGGGATTATAACCATTATATGAATTTGTTTTAACTAGTTGTCCTTGATATTTAGGATGACTTTGGAAAGGTTTTATATTACCTTGATAGTTAGAGTAGGAATGATTCAATTGATATTTGATTTAGAAAGGCCTTACTTTTTATTAAATTATCATTTTGATACCTAAGATCTCTTACTCCATAACTCTCATTTTTTATTCCTCAAGGGACTTACTTGGTTGATTAGTGGCAACAAGCTGATGTCTAAGTTGCCTTTTAAAGATATACCAAAAAAATTGATTTTTATGTTCTCCTCAATGATGTGATGTATGTTACAAAAGTTAGCAATGTTTCTAATATGCTTAGTAGGGGTAATGATAGTCTCGCTAGTGTATGAAAGAACATTTTTGAGGGTAGATATAGGGGTATCATCATAGTGGTTAATTATTAGAGGAATATATCCAATTAAGGGAAAAAAAGGTAAGTTCCTTGTCATGGTAGATTTAGGACTTTGCAAGAATGGGCTAATTAATAACTTTCTTATAGGCTTGTGAGCAAAGTATGACTTCTTTGGAAAAGGATGGGTTTTAGAAAATCTATTTGGTTTGTATGAATAGTGAGGAATATATTATAATATAAAATTAATGACTTTTTTTGGAGACCTTGTGTTTACCTTAGGCATGAAATAATGCTCTAGTCTACAACCAAGATTGAAATGTTGGAGTCATCAGATACTGTAGGAAGTGGACTGTCACAACCTCCTTATTGTTAAATCTAGAATCCACCTTGAATAAACTTCTTATAATTAATTGAAATTAGGAATTATATAACTTTTATATCCCAAATTTTCACCCTAGATAAGTTAAGGAGACCTTCTTAAATTTGGGATAACATAGAACTATATCTTCAAATATGCAAGCTACTACAAGAGATAGATCTCTAGATTTGAAAGGGCTATTTCCCTTGATCTAAATGTTAGGATCGCACAATAATCTAGGATAATAAATATTGGGGGTGTAAATGGAATAATTAAACATAAATAAACCTAAACTAATGAAGGTGATACAATAAAGATAAGTCCACAAAACACACTTGCATCTATACTAAGAAGAAAGACTACTAAAATTGACCTCAACTAAATGTTCATATATCATAACTATTTATAGATGGAGGAATATTTATATGAATATCTATAGGTGGGTGAAAAGGAGGCCTAATACTATACACTATTAGTATATCATAATTCAAGACAAAAATAACAAATACATACACTTCCTGATAAATATCAGAAGAAATTATATTCACATAATTCATACAAGAGCATAATAGAAGAAAGGACATGACATTCATCACTTATCATCCAAGTAAACTAATTGACATACTCAAGTAAGAGTTTTATAGATAAAATAAACTTCATAAATTTATTCAAAGGAAAAATAAGATCTCAAAACTAGTAGGGCTTTTCCAAACTAGTTGTGGATCCTTTACAATGCCAAATTATCTTGCATATATAGAGCATATGAGAAGAGAGAAGAAGTGAAGTTTGATAGTCACAAGGACAAGTGTTAAGATGTTAAAACAATTTAAAACTAAATATAATGCTATGTAAAATAGGCTATGAATTCCTCTATGACAAGTGTTGATCACAAACATGACATCTTCCTCAAATTGGTGTAGAGATATTCATTATTTTTCTTGAAATTGCCCTCATGATGATGAGTCCACCTATATTTATTAAAATAATTTATCATTAATTAAAAAATATCCTATGAATTTGGAATTTTATTATATTACTTATGATAATCATATACACCCTCTAACTAAAATCTTCCCCTTTATCATTTGTCATTCACTTTCTTGTAACTGTTCACTAACCCTCTAGGCCTGATTCATATGCTTGTCACTTAGGTGATATGCACATGTTAAATAAGGTTCATTTAAGAGGTGTTATAAAACTCATTTATAACTTATTTATCCTCTAGTATATCATATAGACCTCAATGAAAATAAAAACACACTTCTCAAAATCAACTTTGATAGTCATATTTCTTCTCATTGTGTTATTCAAGATTGCCTTCAATGATGAATATAAAAAAGGGTTTTTAAGGAAAGACCAAGGTGATAATTTAGTTTTATGAGTCATATTACATTCCTACACACCTATCAAAATAAATTTCACCTATCTATTCCATTCTATACCCTTGGATCACCTCAAAACTTGCATAAAATAGAGAATTAGGTCTGTCCATAAAGGTGATGGTATAGAACAACTTGATGTCAAGGATCATAAGGTAGTTCCAAGCATGTATAAAATATTTAAAAAGTAAAATGACCACTAATATATGTATTTCCACTCATATATTCTTCATTGGGCTCATATAAACGTTTTAGGAGGGTTTTAGGTCACTTGGATTGTTAACAATGATTTATAAGATGTAGACATTTAAATCTAAAACCAATTCCATTGAGATTGAGTTTAGGACCATTATAAAATATACCCAATTACTTGAGCCACCATCTAGGTCATATATATATATATATATATATATATATATATGAAGTTGGCTCTCAAGCTTTTACTTCACATTCTAGACACCCCGTAGACCAAATTAGGCCAAAATGACCAATCCTAGATTATTATATGAAAACTGATGGTTATTATCAATATTTAATTATCCCCTAAAAAATATCAAAGTGTTTGGGAATATCACATTATCTTATGAATGATAATATTCACCTTGAGGGATCATGTTTTGTTTTAATCCTAATAGGTATTGACTAGGTTTCTAAGTATATAACCACCCTTTATTGTTTCCAATGGATGTAGGTACTTCTCCATGATTTTTAATATTCATTAAAACCATGTTAATCATCCTAAAATTCTTCAATACAATGTCATTCCATTAATTTTAAATTACTTTATTAAACCTATAGGTTGGATTGACTGTAGAGTGCCCTCTATCTGAGACAAAACATAAAACACTTCCCCTATTGGTGTGCACTAAATTTTAGATTCAACATAAATTACTAATTTTAGTAATAAAGACCTAAAACCTAAAAACAATAATAGGAATGGATAAAAGAAGAAATAATCATAATAAGAATACTCTTACAATTTTTTACCTCATCAATCCACTCTAGCATTGGAAATGTATTATTTGATGCCCAAATGTGAAAATATTGGATTGTTTGCTTGGTATTGACAATGGATAAAAAATAGTTGAATGAGCTTGATGGTGGCTATAGATGGATGAAATAAGTCTTTGTGGATGCAAGATATCAATAATTTTATATTTATCCTTGTTGGTTTGAAGGAGGATGGAGAGCTTGGCTATATAGGCATGGAGGGAGAAATCAATGGTTCAAATTCAAATTTGAGCCATTAAGATCAATGTCTAGGGATTTCTCATGGAATGTTTAATTCCATGGAGATCTCTCAAATTAGAAAATTATAGATAAGGGGGATAAAATGGGGGATATTTTTAGAATCCTCCAATTCTATAAATCTCCCATAGATTTTATGGGTTTAGGAGAGGCTAAAATAGGGTGGTGGTTGGGTAGGTAGATTATTTTGTATTTTTAAATTGGCTAGTTGGCTTAGGGATTAGGTTAATGGGTAATAGTGCTATTAGGGTTTTAATGAGGGGATTAATTGTTTTTTGGGATTGGGTAAGGTTTATAAGACATAATATTGGGATGGGATTACTAGTAATTAATTTATCTACAAAATATGTGAATTGGGTTAAATTAGCAGGAATTAACATAATTAGTATAATTAGTAGAGCGAGCATAATTTAGTGTATAAATTTTCCCCCTCTTTTAAATGGGATTGAGAGTGGGGTGAAGTGAAAGGATTAATGGTATTTCAAATAAAAACCATGATGTTAGGTAGTGCCAAAAGTTAATAGGTTATGATGCCCTCTCAAGGGAGCTTGTGGGGAGAATAGACCTAGATGGTCACTTAAATAGAAGAACTAGGGTGGGATAAAATCAAGATGGTAAAAGTGGGATAGGATGACCCAAGTGGTAAGGGGATAAATTATCTTAATTTTTATGGGTTATAGATATATTGCCATTGTCTAGAAAGAAGATCGAATTGATAAGACCAAATTGATTAAAGGATGATGGGTTCAAGTCAGTGATAAGCCCCATATCAAGGACACATGATAGAGGAGACTAAAAAAAGAATAAAAGTGATAAGAACTATTTATTGGGGATTGAAAGATACTTTATGTAAGATCTATAACTTAAAATGATTGTGTAATGAGTCTAGGGATAGGATGGTGAAGAAAGAAGATCGATGACTAAGCTACCCATAATAATGAGACTAGGTGTTGCCTACATAATCCAAAAGGACCTCATGCCAATGTATTTTTGGAATAGGATAAAGTGGATAGTAAGGAGATGGACACCCCATGCCCCCATATGTCAGTAAAGATAATTAAAAGTGATTAGACTAGGATAATTGGGTAATTGGATGGGATTGGGCATAGTCAATGTTAGTAACAAGATGATAGACATGTATGGGAGGGTCATATAGGATAAAAGGGTCAAAAATAGGTCATTTATGAATTTTTTAGTCTATTGAGTTGATATTTGAGGAGAAACTATGGACCAACTACCCCGAGCTTCCCATCATAGCAAGAGAGTCTGAGAGCGCAAAAGAGTGGCTGATGTTAGACCTACGGTGAGTAATGAAAACTTAATTTTTTTTGAATTTTTGTTACTTTTTAAGGATTTTTAGATGTAATTTTTCAAAAAAATATTGACAAAGTTCTCTAGTAAAATAATGACTATAAGTTTTACCCTCAGTCATGATTTTGTCATCACAACTAGTTTTGTAGAGGGAACCTATGATTTTACAAAACCATGAGTCTAGTGTCACAGTTTTCAAATGCCATGACTATGGATTTATGGATTTGAGAAGTTATAAATTGGGGTATTATTATATTTTTAAAAAAATAAAATGGGAGTTATGATTTTATCAAGGTCCCAACTAGGGCTTGTTTACAATAGTAATTTTGCCAAAGTTGGAAAGATGGGTAAGTGTTAGAGGGAGGGTTTAAGTTAAGTAGTTTAAGGAGTTGGGTTAGTTAGTGGGATATGTTATATGGTTACAAGGGTTGGGTATATAGGTAGGGTATAGGGGTGTTAATGGGATAGGGAATTATATAGGCTTAGAGATAGTTTTAGGCCAAATTGGAGAGATGGAGGATACTAGAGTTAACATATATGGTGGGAAGCTAGGTGTGGAGGTTTAAATAGTCAATTAGGATAGGGGATGGTTAGGAGATTTAGGTGATGTGAGTGGAATATGGATTAGTCTAGGTGATAAGATTAGTGAGGTTATGAATGGGTGTGAGGGTAGAGAAGGGTAAGTTGGTGATATATGGGATAGATTATTCGTGATAGATGATAGATGTAGTGATAAATTGATCATGGTTGGTGTAAGAGGATTTGGGAGTTATCGCTTCATAGTCTTAGTATTATATTGTGATACACGAGATGCATTTGGTTATAGAGGTAGAGTTTAGGGTGATATAACTAGTGGGTCTCCATGATGTAGCCACTATGATAATGATGCAAATTAATCAAGCCCTAATGATATCATTGGTAAATCACTAGCATTAAGAGACTAGAAATTTTCATTTTATGATATGGGATATTACCATCATGATTGAATACATCTATAGTATCTTCCATTTGCCTATCTAGGGAGACCATATATATTAGAGATCACATACATTCTCTTGGACTATAAAACAAATGGATGGAGGCTTATAGGTTGGAGTATGGGAAAGACATGGATATTAACTGATGATTTATGGAGGGTACCATTGATTAACTAACCCTAGTTGTTATGTCTCTTATTATCAGCATTCTCTTACTAGACAAGAGTGGTTAGTTGTTTCATCTAGGCTAGGGGATGTTATCACTGATATGGTTTAGGGTTTTAGAGTCTTCATGTGGGGACCCACTGTGTTGGCTCACTTGTATAGAGAGTTTCATCTAGGGGCATATAGAGGTTATATTATTTTGGGACTATCCTTACTTTTATAGATGTATATTTGGGAGCCTATTGTTATTCAGCTACCATTAAGGACACGAGTATTACATCAACCACATCAACCCATGGTATTTGGTTGGTATGTGTTATTATGAATGAAAAAAGGGCACATGAGTGAGATGAGATTTTATAGAGATAATTTTGACACACTTTTCCTAGAGCATATCACTTGGATGTTGCACAAAGGCCTCTAGTTTGGATGGGATGATGAGGTAGTGAATAGTACATGCTCACTGAGTGTTATCTAATGGGGAGATGAGATTTAGTCATTAAGAGATATCACCCTAACCATGTGTAGTTCCAATTCAACTTTATTCAAGATGTACCTAGGGTAGAGCACTTATTTGCATGAAGTGAGTGAGAGAGGTATCAATGGAGGAAGCCATTGGATAGTGTTGACATATGCACAAATTATGTTAGCATTACCCTAGTGTAGATGGATTATTATACACCTATTATATATCTAAGGAATTATATCCACCTACATAAAATGGTGGGTAACTAGAATACCAGTGAGATTAACATGCCCAAGAGTTGTGTTTCAGTGAGGGGTTGTTAGGATTCTTCAGGTGAAAAAAAAGATACAAAAGAGGATGAGGTAGGTGCTAATGTAAGATAAGAATAATAGATGTGATAAGCATGATGCTAAGGATGTGTATGGTGGAAATGGTGATCAAGTGGTGATAATAGGATAGATCAGGCTTTATGTTGAGGCGTAGGTATAGCCACAAGTGTAGGTTAGACTATAGGTAGGTGGTAGTAGCAGTGGAGATGGTGTGGGACCCTCATATTAGATGATATTAGAGAGTGAGAGGTCCCTACTTATGAGATTTTATAGGGAGATATAAGCTTGTTTATATGAGATTATTAAGATTACATGAGAGAGATACTAGTTATGTGCCCATCTCTAGTTGATGATAGCACAAAGGGATAGGTATATGACATAGGTATAGGGGTAGGTTAAAACATTACAAGATCAAGTATTATAGAGAGATGGGTAGTTGACCTAGGACTAGGCCCATATTATAGGATTATAGGAATTAAAAACTATGGTTTAGGCATAAACAGTGACATTATAGGTCTAAATTTAGAGCAGAGATGCTTAGATCATAGGCCTTTAGGGATAAATTTCATAGATGTAGGCATAGATCCACACACCGATAGGGGAGGTGGAGATGGTTGAGACGGCTAAAGATTATGTAGATCACATGATGAGTGCATGATAGTTGGTGAATATGATGAAAAAAATTATCAAGTTAACCTAAGAGGAATATTATTTCTACAATCTATATGAGGTAGTGGTACTAACTAAGCAATGTGTAGCCTCTTTCTAAGGTAGCCTCTTTCTAAGCCAGCTCATCTCAGTCAGTTCATTAGCCTTCTAGGGTAGCATGATGACCACCAAGGCCACCAAAGACAATAGGATTGTAAACTTGAGTTATATTTATATGGATGTATAGGGATTTTATAGTATTAGCTCATTCTTTCCCTATGGGCCCACATTATTATATCTTATTTTTTGACATGGACTCCATGTGGATGATGTACATTTGATTTATACATATATATGATGAGATGTTTGGATGATGGGTGTGTGTTTATTGATGTATGGATGATGATGATGTTATTATGTTGATTTGGTATTTATATTTTTATGTGATGGTAATGTGATTGCATTGATGGTATTGAGGTACATGTTATTGTTTGGACTTACATGATGTGATTATATTAGATGTGATGGATTTTGATTATGAGTATGATATGATGGACATATGATTTTCATGATGCATTTAATTTTTGGTTATATGCATGCAATGTATTTTTATGGATTGATTTGACATTTTATTGATGATGCAATGATAAGTAGATATTGTGTACATGATGGGCTGATTTAATTTCATGATGTTAGATACATTGCATATGAGATATGATAGTCTTGCATAGTTTTTATTTTAGATTATATTTCATAAGATGTATTTATATGCTATGGGTTTATAATTTATTTCATGACGTACATGTTAAATAGATGATTATATCTTTTAGATGTGAGATAGATATTATGTGTTACATGCATATGGTGTGATGATTATGTTATTATTCCTTGTTGGATGAATGTGCTAATGAAATATTAATCCCTATCTAGTTCATTATGTCTCATGTTATGGTAGGAATCCTCCTACATCATGGAGGTAGGGTAGTGATGGGATGGGATATGATTAGGCTTAGGTTGGGATAAGATAGGTTAGATGGGGTGGGAATGGTTGTTATAGGATAAGGGATAGGATTAGGTGGAATAAGATGGGTATTAATTTTGGAAGCCATTAAAATGTTTGTAATCCATTTTTATATTGCACCATTAGAATATGTACCAGTGACATTATAAGCCAAAGGTACATAGAAATTGTTCTTGAAATGGGAACTTGATTTGATAAGTGAACTTTCCTCAAGCAAACATTTGGGACCACTTAGAGAGTCCTTGTTCCCATAAGAGTTAAAAATATAAAACATACATGAAAGACATGATTAAATAATCAAAACACTAATATGGAAACTCACATAAACACACAAGGTGACATAATCACACATAATATAATATAATTACATACGATAATCAGAACAATTAGACAATAATATGATCAAGAATATACAAATGGATAATGGTGTGATTAATGGATGATTAGAAGTAATGATCTATGAAATGATCATACAAAAATTATAATGATGTGACTATTTACATAGGGTATGTTGTGCCTAAAAGCATTTTCATGTTGAGACAAGATTCCAACTAATTTTAAATATAACCATGAATGGGGCTAAGATGACCCCTTGGGAATCGATATCATAATTTATGCAAAAATTCCATAAATAGGAACTTATGCTTTGTGACTGTCAAGTAATGATGGAATTAGTGGGAAAGTGTGAACCATATTCTCAGGGATAGTAAGGGATAAATAAGAATGGTATTTAATCTTGAGGCTAAAAGGAGATACACTTATTAGAGAATATTTTTGATGGGGTGATAAGATAAGGAGTAGTGATAAGGATGTGATGGGACTTATGGATAAGTGACTCTAAATGACCATCCAAAAAAATATTCTCATTAATTTTCAAGAAATGTCTACTTCCTTGTGATAGAATATTTGTTTATTGTCATTGTATAAGAACCTATGATCGATGCCCACTATTAAGACTAGGGTTAGCATTATTTTGCCATGATGTCAAAGATCAATTTTCATCATGGTATATACCCAAGGCACTATTGATGCCTTTACATGTACCACAATGATTCTTAGTGTTCAAAGAAAACTTCTCATTTTAGAATTATATGAATTTAGAGTATGAATAGTAGGTTATGGTAGCTTGATGTCACCTATGGTGAAATAATGGTAGAGATATGTATTAGTGTTCCACAAATTTATAATGAGTAATGGTTGGGAGCCATCATGGTCCATTCTTTGTGAATTTTAGAGAATATATGTTAATTCTTAGTGAATTATGATCTAAATTTAAGCTACATATTAATTTAGGTGGATATTTATAATGAATTTTAAATTAAAGTGATCTAGTATATATAGAAAAGGGGAGCAAAGAGAAGGATAAGGTAGAAAAGAAAATGAGTGATTTCCTATCTTAGTCTCAAATATCATGACAAATCATCAATCAAAACTAAGTATATATTCAAACCAATATATAATGCAACATATACTAAGCTTATATTTCACTATATACTAGGAAAAATTGAAGGATAATGTAAAGAATCACAAGTAAGAACCAAGTTTTCTGTATAAAGATTTACTACTATAATCACATATCATTTTCAAATATTAATATAGAGAAAAATGAAATGGATTTAACCCAATATCCTCCAAATAATATAGCGTATGCACAAATTAGAAACCCTATGATTAAAAAATGCAACCCAGAGTTGAAATAAACTACTCAAATTCAAAACACAAAACTAGCAATTGAGGAAAGGCTATGTTAGCAATTGACATCAAATATGGATAATATTTGTATAACTCCTTGATTATAATAATTTTTTCAAGTATACAAAATTTTATCCCTTTACAAGATGGTGATACATGCCTTTTATAGAAAGATAAGGTAGTACACTAGTTAGTTATAACATATAGGCATACAAAAGATAAGGATAGTTGTCCTTCCTTAAAAGTTATAAAATACACTTTTCTTTTATAATTAGGTTAACCTAGGGGCCATATGATAATAGACTAGGATATGCCTTAAAAAATAATATTTCTATTTTGGATATTATAATGTTTTATAAAAAGGGAATATTAACTAGTTGGTGGGCCCATTGCCTTTAAACTCTCTTATTAATCCTATAGTAGCTCCATATCCTTCTGATGTTGATCCTTGATCAACTAAAAGTCCAAAATAGGCTTTAAGAAGAATACATCTTCATGGTTATCTAATTCATTCAAGTACCTATCATCTCTAGTCATATCTTCCTTAATGTTCTTAGCCTCTGTTATCTTCTCTTTAGCTGTGAAGATCATGTCAAAAATTCTGCTATCATCCCTATCAGACTAGCTTTGGCTCTTGCTCCTAACTAAATTCATTACTCAAGTGACCTTATGTTTATATTCATACTCATTAATATTCCAAGGGCTGAGGTCTTGGTGGGGTTGGCTAACATATTGCCAAGTAGCTATTTGATCTAGGCAATCAACTCTTCGTCATCCCTCAATAGTCTATCCAAGACTACTAACCAAGCACTTAGACTTTATATTTTATCCACCACTATCCCTAATGCAACATTCAGGTGGACTAAGATAATATCTTTGAATTTGTGAAGCTTATTTCCAATTCATATGTTGATGAGATCTCTCAACTTGGTCTCTACCCCTTACCATTCTATTATCAATTCTTTGGCCATTTCAATTTATAGGATAAATGCATCTTGCCTCATATTCAATGATTCCAAGGTATTGATCATATCAAAAAAGGAGGCTTTAAACATGTCCAACATAACATTAGGAAAAAATAGAATGGCTAGTGTCTCTAGGTTCTCTTTTTGTCTTTCCAAATTCTAGATCCTCTACTTCATTCCTTAGATCCCAACCTTGGCTTGAGCTATTTAAGACTCAAGTAAACATTAAACATCTTGTTCATGAATAGGATGTTCTCATAGCTATTGTCCTTCAACTAGGGTTAGGGATATAAAAGGTTCCACCTTATAAAAGGTGAAATCATTAATTCCCACCATGGCCTTCTTGGTGGTGACCCTTTCCAATCTAGTTATCTCTGGATTAAATTAGATAGTGGTGACTAGCTTTATATATAATGGAGGCTATGTAACTTTGAGTCTTATACTACTGGATGCTCCTGAAACATCTAATTTCTTTCTCTCTATCCCTTTGGTGGCCACTATCCTTCTTTCTTCCTCTTACCTCATCAAAGCCTTGATCCATGCCTTGATGTCATCATGTACTTCTATGCTACCAGCATTTGTCAGTGCCCATCAGTGGCAGAGAGAGGGGATCATCTATAATTTTCCATAGATGAACCAATTATGGATGATTGGTCTATGGATGCATAATTCATCACTAAATAGATTGACCTCACCAATGGGGTGAGCGAGCGTCAAATTTGGCTTCTTCTTTGGTCCAATAGGGACCAACTCCATCACTACCTACCTCTTCTCTTAGGGTGCAACTAGGACTATGTTAAGAGCAAGCTCTTTTCCTTTCTCTTCATTAAGCTCCCTTGCTTAGACCTATGCTTACTCAATATATTCATCTTATTCATATATTCCATACATGTCTACAAGTTCTTTAAGGGTACCCTCAATTATCTCATTTAGTCTTAAGGAAATCATATCTATATATTCAACTAGGTAAGGTGGTCTCTATGGCAATGCTAAGAATGAGGGCCCATTTCCAGGTCTCTCTTCTAACTTTTCTTTTCCATGACCTTGTTCAATTTGCTTTTGAAGTGGTGGCTGCTCTACTTTAGGTTACTCTTGGGGTTGTCTAGAAGATGAGTGAATCAAATGGTATTAGAGAGGATGTATTTACCACACTTCTCCTACTAGTTTATCTTCATTTGTCAACCTATGTTACATCTTGATATTGTGCCCTTTGATTCTGGCCAACACTTTTTCATAGTTCTTTACCTTAATATAAATGCTGTCATGAATACCAAGATGATGCATATATATAGGTTTAGGTAGCTTCTTCTCTTTCAAATGATCACTCACTATATTCTTTGGATCCCACATCTTGAGCTCATCCAATTAGAATCCAAATGAGTCTATACACTTGGACATGGTATCATCTTACTTACAGTCTTGCAACATGGTACTTCTAAAGACTAGAGGGAAGGGGTGGAGAATACCCTTCCTATTTTCCTTATAAATTCCATCAACTCCATGGATGAGTCAAGAGGCAATTTATTGTTCAGCTAGATTTCTAGGAATGTGCATAGACAATTTGTAGGGTTGGGAAATGATCCCCTCGATTTAAATAATTATATAGTCTTGAAAGTACCAGACATCCCCCATCATTTTTATATATTTATTTATTATGGATGGATCCTTGGCATAGTATAACTTGTGATGAATTCCATTAGAGTAGGATAGACATAATCATAGATAAACTGCATATGGTTCCTATATTTGAAGATGTATAATTTGGAGTAATGATGGGAAATGGTGGTTTTACCCTCAGGGGACCAATTCCTAATGGCCTCAAAATTTGATGGAGGAAAGTAAAATAAATAAATATAATCTATTATTCATCAAATCTTGTGGAGCAATATGGGGGTTAGTAAACAAAAAAACATGCATAGGATAATCTTAATTAATATATGTATGATTAATAGCCTAATGCATGGAGAAGAAGAGTAATATTATTCAAATCCAATACTTATGATACTTCTATCTAGTAAAGAGAAGAGTAAAGTTAGAGAATAATTACCTAATAGAAGAACTCATCAAGACTCAATCTCTCCCTTAGACAAAGGGAATTTTCAAGAGGTTGTTGTGATTTGTAATGATCACTAAGAAAGGCCAAATCATCCGAGACTTCTCCACAAGACTAGATTCTCCAAGTAGAAACCCTAAGCTAAGACTCCTCAAGCAGAATGGTGGAAGAGTATATTATAAATAAGCATAAGTGAATAATAAATCTTGATCATTATTAAATAATGATGAAATGAGATTGTATATATAGGTGGATTTAACCCTAAGCCCTTTTGAATGTTTCAACTGATAGGGTTGACCTAGTTAACCTAGTACTATTATGTATAAAACTTTACTAGGTCATAGGCTAGATCAATCAAGAGATGACCTAGACCCTAAATGAATTTTACCCATAAGAGTGTAGGGTTGACCTAGCTGACCTAATACTGTAAATAGTCAAAAGGGTCTTTAGGTGAGGAAAAGAGGGACAAAATGTGGGAAATGACTAGAATAGTTTGCAAAAGATGATTAATAGCTTATGGGAATGTTTTAAGAGCTAGTTTGATTGGTAATAAGTGGTAATAAGGGACACTAATCCTATGAAGCATCAATGGTCTACCCACCTCATTCCCAATGCACTCCTTCAGGTGTGCACTTAGAGATATTGAGTCTCGATGTGTTCTTGAAATATATAAAGCATCAATATTTGATAAAAGTAAGAAAATATTATTTGTATACATATTGCCCACTTAAATCTCATCACGTGTCACTAAGGTGCAACAGGGGATGGTTCTTTAATAAATAACATAGTAACACACAATGTTGAGGCTAAAAAAGCTATAGTAATTTTAAATTAAAAAAAACTAAAAGTAAATGATGGAAAGGGAAATAATTGAAAATTAAATGTGATGCATACTTTGACTTACCTTTATCATTTGATGGTTATCTACTATGTTTGTATTTTTTATTGTGGAGGGTGTAGATACTACTTTCGACAAACCCAAGAATGCAAAACTAAAGATAAAAAATAAATAAATGTAGTAAAGCCAAGTTAACTGGTGCTAAGTGGATGGGATGTAATTGGAAATTTGGAAATATGGGATGACAAGTGTTATGTTAGACTAAATGAGAAATTCAAAATTTTATAGCAAAAGAGATAACCAAAAATCCAAGGCTACTAAAAATTAAAAAACTCAAACAAGTAAACCTTAAGTAAGAAAGGAAAACTAACAAAATCAAACCAAGGACACATGTCAGGAAGATGGTAATCAAACATCAATGTGAAAGTAGTAACAATCCTTACTTAAAAAAAAATGGGCAAGAAAAAATGACAAAACAACATTTATGAATGAGTGAGAAGTAACAATCCTTACTCAATCATCAATATAAAAAAGGTGCATAAAAGGGAAAAAACATTGATGAGTGAATATTAACAAGCCAACCTCACTAAAAAATGGAAAAAGGTGCATGAAAGAGAAAACAACATTGTGAAGTGAGAAGTAACAAGCTAACCTCACTCAAAAATGGAAAAAGTACATAAAAGTGAAAATAGACTCAGGTGTCTACAAAAAGGGGTAGTACAACAATTACTAATGGTAAATAAAAGCAAAAAAAGTCTAGAAATTTGAATCTATGGTGTAAATTTAGTAATACATATTTAATCAAACATATTGTTTTGTTCCAAGGATAGATAAAATTAAAATAAAGTAGTGCTAGCATGTTTTTAAGATGTGAAGAAGGAAGTACGAAAGAGGTAAAAAAAATTAGAATCACAATTTGCCTATTAAGGGGGGAAATGAAATGGGTGGAGGGGAGAATGAAGGAAAAAAATCAAGGTAGAGGAATACTTTATCAAAGTCAAGACACTCAAATTAGGTTTGTCAAAATAAGAGGATAATTAACCTTAAGTAATCTATAGAACTTATCTTAGCCACACAAGTCTTAGGTCAAAAAATGATGTGTATAGATCATCCCATGAAGGTTATATGCATGAAAACTAAAATGGACCTATCTTCCCATAATGTGTTGCCAATTCTTTAGGACCCCTTATAGAGCAATTGGTTTACTATGAAGATTAGGTACTGATGTGAGACAGTCGATAACACCATATAGTTTAATAAATTATCCTAATCTAATCTCCTGGCCTATGGTACCCCAATGGACCTTAGCTCTAATGTGAGTATAACTATGGAGTTTAATATTCAATTAAATATTAGAGATGTGCTTTTAATCACATCTTTTGTTTTGAATTTGGACATTTTGAGATTTATATGTTGCCTTTTGTATATCATTTACTTTTTTTTCAAATGATTGGGATTTTAACTTTCTTGATGGATTTTTATATTCCTCCTCCATATGGATTTGGAAAAAATAAACATGGGTGATAAATATGACTTTCATTTGAGTACTTGGGACTTGGTTTCTAAGAGAGAGAACTTCAGAGATCATGGTGTCTAAGAGTCTTGAAGATTTAGGTGAAATAAAAGTGTTATCTTGAATTTGACCTTGTTCTATCCAATGTGGATGAAAGGAAAGGAAATCAAGAGGAAAGAAAAATGTAATAATTTTAATTACTTAAAATCACAAAAAATGTGACAAAGGGTTGAAAAAAGGATACAATGACAAAAAAGTGTGATTCCTTATCATAAGAATGAGGGAAATCTAGGAAAGCATGCTAACATAGATTATTGTTCAAATTCCATCTACTTAAAGAAGTAAAAGCTAAATCTTGAGACCAATGATCAAGAAATCATAACCATTTCTAAACATATTATAGAAAATTAATGATAAGGTGGTAATTTTATGAGGAAGGCTAGGTCCTATCCATTGTCTTACACTACAAATCATAAAAGATAAACCCATGAGGGTTGAAAACAAAGTACTGGAAAAGTAAATGAGATAAGAAAAAGATGGTATTTGTGAGGAAGGCTAGGTCCTATCCATGGTGTAACAATGAAACTCATGAGAAAAATGGAAACTAGAATACCAAAAAGTAAGGACTAAGGTTTGCAAAAGTGGAGAACAGATGCAAATAGTGAGACACATTTAAGTAACCTAAAAAAAGTGTTCGATAGATAAAATATAGAAAGCATGAAATAAGGGAAAGATTTAGGCAAAATACTTCTTGAGGAATTGTGCATTGGTAGACTCTTTGAAAACATGGCCTTCATTGGTTTTAAGGTGATAGGTACTTGGACCAAGAATATCTTTAACTAAATAGGGACCCCACTAGTTTTGGGCATATTTACCTTCTTTGTCATGAATGTAGTCTAATTTATGGACAAGATCACCAACATTAAATGTGAAAATTTTAACATGTTTGTTATGTTGATTGGAAATACAAGCCTTGTATTAGCAATTATATTTCAAAATAGAAATATGATGTGCATCAAAGAGATCAAGGGGATGAAGGCAAGATTCACATAATTCTTCATCGGGCATGATACCATAAAGAGATATACAAAGAGAATGAATCTCAAATTTTTAATGCAAGGACTGACTCATAACCATAGACTAGAGAGAATGGTCTTACCCTAATGTTAGTACATATTCTAGTCTGATAGGCCCAAAGAGTGGGATAAAGGTGAAGGTGTCAATCCATGTGGGTTTCATGAATTATATTTGGGAGAATTTTATTAAGAATTTTTTTTGTGGACTCATCTTGACCATTGCATTGTGGATGATAGGGTGTGTAGAATTTATGATTAATCTTAAATTTAGTACAAAGTTGTTTGACATCATTATTTTTGAAATTACCACCATTGTTTGAAATGATACTATGGGGAACACCAAAGTGGCAAATGATTTGACTAAGAATAAATTTGGAGATAGTGGTACTAGTAATAATAACCAATGGCATAGCCTTAACCCATTTGGTAAAATATTTAGTAGCTATGATGATAAAGACATGCCCATCTTGAGATCAAGGTAATTTTCCAATGATATCTAATCCCCACATGGAGAATGGATAGGGAGATTCAATAGTTTAAAGCTAAACTGGAGGTTAATGAATGAAATCATCATGAAGTTGTAAAGGAGTACACTTTATAACAAATTAAATATCATTATTTCTAATATTAGGCCAAAAGTATCCCATATATAGGAATTTGTGGGATGTGGCATGTCTACTAATGTGGCCACTGTAAATGCCCCCATATGCTTATTTAAGAAGAGGAGGTACCTCATCTTGCATAACACAATAGAGCAAGGTACCTTTAGAATTATGATAATAAAGGATGTTATATCAAAATACATATTTAAAATCTATTTTATGAATGTGATTCTTTTCATGAGAGTCTAAGTTGTGAGGATAAGTTTGGTGTTATATAAATTGAATGATGTCTTTATACTAGGGGCTTTATCAAATGATGATAGCCTTAAAGTGGTAAATAAGTGAATCTTTTGGTTGAGTAGAAGATAGAAATTTTCTTATTTGTATAATAAATGTGGGATTGGAAATAACTTGGTGGGGATGAAAAAGAGATGCTGAAGAAGAAAGGGAATCAATAAGAGAATTTTGATCTCAAAGGATAGGCTCAATAGTGAAAGACATGAAATATTTGGTGAGATTAGTTGAAATTTGATGATAAGTAATAAGATTCTTGATTTTCCATTGGTAATCACCATTGAGTTGGCGGAAATTGATTTTAGAATCACCTAAGGCATGAAGGTATTGGAGGTCTAAATCAAGAGAATCTTTCATGCCTAAGATTATAGCTTTGTACTCTACAATATTATTAGTAATGTCAAATGTTAAGTGGAAATCTAAAGGGACGATATTTCAAAGAGGACTTGTAAGAATGTAATCTACCCCATCTCTTTAAAGGCATTTAGCACCATCAAAGTGAAAGGTCCAAGTATCCTTATGTAAGTCGACATTAATTTTAGTAAGTTCTTCAATAACCAATTTTGGTTTAGTAACATCGAGGAGAATAGCAGTTCATCAACATTATTTGCTTCAAGATCAATAGTGAAGTTATGAAAGTAATCTTTGAGGGAAATGTCTTGATCACGACCTTCAATATAGATAATATTATCATCTGGAAGACTATCTTGAAGGTGATTGGTAGTGGGCATGGGAGCTATGAAAATTTTATTTGCTATGATTTATCCTTTGATATATTTTTGAGTTATAATTCAAAGATCAATTTCTATGAAGATGACCATCCATTTGCCAATTATATAACTAGGAAGAAAGGATTTTGAGAATAAGTGATGAAGGGGTCATAATGAATGATGCCATAAGTGGTTAGATAGAGCATGTAATGTCAAATATTTTTAGCTACAAAATATATGATGGGTAAATCATGTTAGACTTTTGTATAACATTTCTCATAATTAATGAGGCCTTGAATAATTTAGTAGATGGTATACTCTATTCCAATATCATATTTTTGTGTAAGGATTGCCCCAACTAATATAGGTGTTGAAGCAGTATATAAGATCAAAGGTTTATCATTTGAATAGGAAGAAGTGTAGGTGGATGAAGCAATGATTATTTCATGTTGTCAAAGGATTTTTGACAAGTATCCATCCATTATAAATAGTTAACTTTCTTAAGAAAAGATTTGATGAAGTGGATATGATAAGCCATTTTTGGGATAAATCACCTAATTACCCCAAGTTTACATAGATAAGTGTGAATGTTTAGAATGGAATGAGGAATGAACATGTTGATGATGATACTAATCTTTTTAGGGTCAACATTGATACCATAGAGAGAGAGAGACTAAGAATCCTAACAATTTTCTAGATGTGACACCAAAGAGAAATTTGTAAGGATTTATTATAACTTGATATTTAAGGAGGTGATAAAATATGATGACAAGATTGGAAATATGAGTCTTACAACTTTTAGACTTAGAAATGAGGTCATCCACATACGTTTCAACAATTATACAAATAAGATCATGAAATAAGTGATTCATTTATCATTTATAAGTGGCTCTAGCATTTTTGAGGCCAAATGACATTTTGGCATAGCAACAGGTACCCCATTCCATGGCTAAAGTTATCTTATGTTGGTCCTCAAGAGCAATGTGAATTTGATTATAGCCTGAGAATTCATCTATAAGAGATAAGATTTCATAACCAGCTATGGAATTGACAATGACATATATTTAAGGTAAAGGGAAATTATCTTTAACAAAAGTGAGATTAAGATTAAAAAAATCAATACAGATGTAAATGACCATAGTGACATTTTTCGAATGGGAACTATGTTATAAACCCATTCAAAATATTCCACTAGTTTGATAAATTTAGCATCAAGAAGTTTGATTATTTTCTTATGACATAAATATAAACCTCATGTGGATATTCCCATTATTTTTTACTCACATGTTTGGCACTGGGATAAGTGATGATGTTATGCACCACAATCTTAGGGTCAATACCAGGCATGTCCTCATACGACCAAGTAAATATCTCATGATATTTATTGAAAAATAAACTAAAGTTACCATATTTGGTAGGTGAGAGTTCATGAGAAACTAAAATTGGTCAAGGGCATTATGGGGTACCATATTCAATACCATTAATTTATTTAATAAGCATAACATTTCCATCTTAGAAGTGTTATGGTGCATTTGGTAAGGAATAAATTAGATTATCTTTAATATCAATGCTTATAATGAATTTGTTGAAATAAGGGGATTTGGTTTTGAAATTCCCAACTTTGTGATGATGCCAAGGAATTTGAGGTTCTCGAGCATGAATTATTTCAAGATTAGATTCATTTCTAGACAAGGTGGGAAGAGGACCATAATACTCAACATCTACTTTGAGATATCGAATTTGATTATCATGGTGATCATATTCATAATGTATGTGATAGACATCAATGGCCTTGGCATTTAATGTAATCTAAAGAGTAGGAGAAGTAGATGGATTGGATGGGTGTGGTGTGTCATTAGTTTCTTTGATAGGGGAAATATCAAATGTAATGAGTGGATCTGTAGGGGTAGAGAAGATGCAATTATTTTTGGAGATTTGTAAGGTATAATTTGTTCTACCACCCAATGAGTATCAAGAAGAAGATAATTATTAGGAGGTACATGACCTTCAAGATATAATTCATGATATGTAGAAATGGTATGAACATTCCAATTAAAAGCATGGATTTGAGCTGAGGTTTTTTGATAATGTTGGACATTCAAGTATCAATATTGAGCTTGGGCCATTATGTAATTATCATTATATGTTGGATAAATTATACATGCTTGAAATTCAGGGGGAGTTTTAGAGGGTGAAATTCTAATATTATTGAATGTACATGGATGAATGATGAGAGGATCTTCAAATAATCTAGTCACTCCATAATAATTATATGTGAAGGCATCATCATGTAAAGAAGGCTTTTGAGCATTACATGGAGAGGAAAATCAATGATTTCATAAATGAGGGGAACATTAGGGTCCCAAAGTAATAAATAAGGATGAATCCACTCCAAAATTTAGGGAGGTATCTTGGTAATATTCTATGTATGTCGTAAATCATTAAGTTCATCATCATCTAAATCAAAAAGAGTGACTTGTAACTCATGATTTATGCTGATGATCTCAGGTAAAGGAGCACTATTGATCTTAGGAATGATAGGAATACGATATTGAGATTTTGGATTATGGATTTGAATACTCCAAAGGTTGGGATAAACCTCATGTTTATATCATTTTCCATTATATAATAATTTGATTCATTGGCTATCGAAAGAGGTGATATCCCTTATTCTATGAGTCCAAGGGAAATCAAGGAGTATGTAATGAGATAAGGGAAAATCAAGGACCAGAAGTTTAGTTTGAATAGTCTTAGGTCTAATTGTTAGGGGAATACAAATACAACTAAGTGGTTTTTGATTAGTTTTATCAAATTCATGAAAATTGAGGTGAGTTTTCTTGAGATGATCCTTGATATAAAAAAATTGTTAGATAGTCCACAAAGATGTCACATAAATACTCTAGCTTTCATCAACTAGAACTTTATGAATAAGGGTAGTATTAATGGATATTTTAATGAATAGTGGTGGATCATCAGTATGAAAAAGGACAAATAGTTTTAATCATAAGCACATTGGTGGGTTGAGGTTCAGTAGAAGGTAGCTCTTCATCTATAGGAGATAGAACTTCAATTTCTTATCATTGTTGTATAGAGAACTTATGATTATAAGGGGAAGTACAAAATAAGTCCATAATTAGAATCTTACAAGGCATATAATTAAGTTATTTAAGTAAGTTCCAATGATATTTATAATAAGAATCAACATGATGTTTAAGAGGTAAAGTATATTTTGAAGGAATAGAAGTGGTTGAGGGTTCAAAAGGAGGAGATGGTGTTAAATGTGGAGTTTGTTTTAACACCCCTAAGGTAAAAATAAAATTACTATGACAATTTTAACATGAAATATTTACCTTTTACAATGGTGGGATGAACTTTAACCACTTACCTTTTTGTGGCACATTTTTGGGAAGTGGGTATGATTTAAAGGTGTTGAGAGAATCGAGGGATTATGCAGTTTAAAACTCCCTTATTTTATGCATTATTTTGTGGGGATATGGTTATCCTTATGGTTATGGCACATTTTTCAAGGGATTTTGAAAAGTGTAAATAGGGGAGAGGGTTAACATGTTAGTCATTGTGTTTTGCATTAATTTTTTAGCTCTACATTATTTCTACAGTCAGTGTGATTGGTTTTGAGGTGTAGCTTTGCATCTCAAGAATTCTAGTATAAATTTAGACTAGAGAAAATTATCTCTATGAGTGGTTTGTTGTTTAGAGTTATTTCTACTCTTATTTATAATATTATTGAGATCCTCTTGGTGAATGAATCCCACATTGGGTGAAGCACATTATATCAATATTATGTGTGCATTTTGGCTTAGATTTGAATATTTCTTCCATATGTCTCTGCTACTATGATTCTAAGGAATTATTTTCATGCTACATATTATTGCTTAATTAATTAATTCTAATAACTTATTCCTAACAACTAGTATTAAAGATAGCTTTAGTTGTTTTGCTAATGTGGTGAATTACAAGGAAAGATATTAACTTGAGTGGGAGCTATGGTAGATCTAGAGTTGAAAAATTTAATGGGAAAAATTTTAGATTGTGGAAGATAGAGATGGATGATTACTTGCTTCAAAAGGATCTTCATCTCCCTTTGATGGGGAAAATAGGACAACCTTCAGGTATGAATCAAGAAGATTGGAATTTACTTGATAGGAAAGAACTGGGAGCCATATGATTGTGCCTTGCATCTTTGATTGCCTTTAATATTTTAGAGGAGATGACTACATTTGGTTTGATAAAGAAATTAGGGGAGTTATATGAAAAACCCTCTAACTCTAATAAAATATTTTTGATGAAAAAGTTATTTAATATGAAAATGTCTAAAAATGGTGTTGTAGTTGATCATTTGAATAATTTTAATATGATTGTGAGTTTGCTAACTTCTATTGGTATTAAATTTAAAGATGCAATTAAGGATTTATTGATTTTATGCCTCTTACTAGATAGTTGGGATAGCCTCGTTATGGCTATGAGTAATGCCATCCCTACTAAGGGAAGTTTAAAGTTTGAGGATGTTATAGGTGTGGTTCTTAGTGAGGAATGTGAAGGAAGAGCACAAAAAAATCATCTTTAAGGAATAATTTGATAGTGGAGACTAAAGGGAGACAAAAGGTTAGAAACAAAGGAAATCATGGAAAGTCAAAGGGTCAGGGAAGATCTAAATCCTTAACCAAGATGGTGTGCTAGCAATGTGGGAAAAGCTGACACATAAAGAAGGAATGTTGGGAACTTTGGGATAAGGAAACCAAACATGAGGAGACCAAGGAGGTAAATATGACAACATGTAATGTTAGTCAAGATGATTTAATTCTTTCCTTGGATAATATTTTTGAATCTTGGGTATTTGATTTAGGGGTTTCTTTTCATGTAACCCCACATGGGCATCATTTTATGGATTATGTTCAAGGAGATTTTGGACATGTTTATCTTGGTGATGATGAACAATGAAGTATAGTAGGGAAAGGTTGTGTTAAGGTGAAGATGTAGAGTGGGAACACATGGCTAATAAATGATGTTAGACATGTCGCATAGTTAAGGTGGAATTAAATTTTAGTGGGGCAATTAGATAGTGAGGATTATTTGGTGATGTTTTTAGTAGACTCTTGGAAAGTTACTAAGGGTACTCTTGTGGTTGTGAGAGGTAAGAAAACTAGAACTTTGTATTTGACTAGTAGTGTTAATCACTATAATTTAGTTGTTGCAAATGGAGATACAACTTTATGGCACTAAAGGCCCAGTCATATGAGCCAGAAGAGTATTGAGATATTGAAAGATAGGTTGCCTAGATTGAAATAAGTTGATTTGGAATTCTATGATGATTGTGTGTATGGGAAGGAGAAGTGAGTTATGTTATTGAGGGTTGGACCTACAAAGAAGGAGAATAAGTTGGATTTGGTTCACTCAGATGAATGGGGGTTAGCTTAGGTATCTTATATTGGTGGTTCAAATTATTATGTTATATTTATTGATGATGAAACTAAGAAATTTTGGATTTATTATTTTTTCAATTATTTTTTATTAAATTTAAGAAGAAATAGAGAAAAAAAGGTTGGGGATTAGTGATAATATGTACCCAGATTGGTGTGCATCGTATCCAGATGAAGTCAAGAACTCCTATTTGTCTAGGGAGGACTACTTGCAAGTAATAAAACACTACCACAAAATATTTTTTAGTAGGTTAGTGAGTGGGCTGCCCAACAACTTGCTTGTTCCAGGAAGTGACAAACTTCCTAGGGGATGACAGTCCACTATTTAATACAAAAAGTTATAAATGAAATTACAAAGTAAAATAGAGAGAGCAAGAGAGAGTTACATGTAACTTTTCTATAACCTATGTGTATAAATTAGTATCATAGAGAAATAAAAATATAATTTTGGTTTCTTAGAGGCTTGTTCTAGTTGGTTCAAGGTGATTTGGGTAAAAGGGTAATCACTGATGTCGGTAGGGTAATCGATTTCAGTAATGGCAATGTGATTGATGTTGGTAAGATAATCGATGTTGGTATGGGAAATGGAGTTAGAAATTCATAGAAGGATTTCTTGAGTGCATGGAAGGATATTTGATAGGTTAATGGGGTTGGAAAAGAGTCGTATGAGGGATTAGAGAGATGGTAACAAGTCTAGGTGAGGAGTTTTGGATGGGACTTGTGTAAACACTAATAAAAAACAATTAGAATTCATAGAATATAGGGATGTTTAAATGATATAAGTACTTGAAGAAATACTCTTGATAAAGCTTTGTTAAGGTGAATGACCGAATGGAGATGAGTGTGTACTACCTGTTCACTATAGTTTGAGCTCTTTGTATAATGGATCATTTATGATTTAGGATTTGATTGGTATATAGAAGCTTTGAGATTAGTTACAGTGGATAATTTCTAAAATATTGTTAAGAGTGCTTTGAATCTCTTGAGTGACTCTTTTCTTGAGAGAGAGAATGTTTACGGGGGGTTCAAAATGGGTTTAGAATGTTGCTTAAATAATTGACATTAGTGATCCCATCAACATTGGTCTTGGGTTGATCGATGTTAGTGGCATAAAAATAGGTCAAAAGGGCTATTTTTGGCTCCTTTCTCTTATTTCTCTATGCCAAGTGTGACACCCATTAAGAAATGGTCAATATACAAGGTTGGGTATAAGGTAATTGGTTAGAAATTGGTTTATAGGGTAAGAATTAGTTATTTGTGGGAGACCAAGTCTAATGGTGACTCATAGGGGTAGAATTGGTCTTGGGGAAAGGTGGCTAGGCAAGGTGGCATAGGGAATATTCAATTAATCTTAATTAATTGATTAAATATGTGGGGTAAAGGCATGGGTTAGGAAAACTTGTTACAAAGGGGGTATAAGTGGGGTTTCAACACAACACATTATACACTTGTGTAACATAATTTTGGTGTCTACATTTTCCCCATTTTGTCTTGATAAGTTGTGCCAACAAGTTGCACAACAAAAATGAAATTTGAGTGGTCTAGGCATGGGGTGTGATATCCTCCCCCTCAAAATGGGAAATGATTGAAAAAAACCCAAAATTAGTGACTGATTTGACAAGGAGTAAATGAGATTGGTTGGTTGTGGGTTAGTAGTTAGAGATGGTGTTGTGGTCATAAAGTACTAAAAAGTTGTGTTGACAAGTTGAAAACATGTGTGTTTATGGAGGATTTTGGTTAAATTTACCAAGGCATATATTATTAGTGATAGCTAAGAAGGTAGGATCAACCAAAACTATAGCTCCAATGGTCAAATGTGTTGCAAGTATCTGAGGTAAGAAGTGCCCCTAAAAACATAATAGGTCATAGGTGATAGGATCAGTTAGTAGTGATCCAAATCAATTGATAGTCATACATGTAAGGTATTGTCAATGTGTAATAGATAGCATGAATGATCAAAATTCCAAACTCAAATGTAATGAGTGGGTGCATAATGAAACATGTGTTTAGGTAATAGTTGGCATGAGCAGAGATGAAAATGATCCCCATGGGCAAGTTTTTAAAGGTAGGGTGTGTGTAAAGTTACCCTATAATGAATAAGGGACTATAAAAAGTGATGTACAATCATTAAAATGATATTTCATGGTTTTGATGTTAGTAGTGTTATACCAACATTAGTGGTAAAGTGGCTAACTAAGCTTGAAAAAAAGGGGCTATGTGGCTAACCAATTTCATTTACATGTTGATTGGTTAGAGAGCAATTAAAAGCAAAAAAAAGTTGAGAAAATGGTAAGATTAGGTGGAGATCTAACTGGAGGCATGGCAACACAAACACTAGTCATCCTAACCTAGTTGAGGTAGAGAGATGAGGTAGGGTCCTTTAAACCTTTGGTTTGTATTTTTTAGTAATTTTTTAATTTGATTTGAGTGGTGGGGGGTGTAATAGGTTTCTAATGAGTATTGGGTGGGTAATGGGAAGGGTAGGAACATGTTTAAGCTTGTTTGGGTGGGTTTTAGGGTAGTTTCGGGTTAAAATTAGAAATGGGTAATGGGTAGGGTTCAATCCTAAAGCCAAATCATTCATTGACATTAGTGGTAGTTTGTTGTTTTCATTTAAGGTCTTCCTACTGATATTGGTGGAAAAGGCACCGAGATCAGTGTATTTTGCACCAATGTTGATAGTCTAGGCACCGATGTTGATTGATAAGTGATTGACATCGGTGGCCTTGTTAAAGTAAAATAGGAGAAAAATGGGGGAAAAAAGAGTTTAAAAGTAATGAGGCCTTAGGAAATAGGAAAATCATGTGTCATAGAGTATATTTAGGCTAGTTGAACAACGAGAGATTGGCCAAAAGGCATGGTTTAAGAGACATAGGTCATAAGGCCTTGAGTAAAAAGGCATAGGTTCAATAGTTAGGTGGGTAGATGGCCAAAATAGCCCTAGGAGACCCCATGTCTACTGAGTGTTGCCTACATATCCCAAAAGGGCCTTAGGCTATTGTAGTTCTCCTATGGGATAGGGAAAATGGTTAAGGTAGTGGTTAGAAAGGTTTGTTTATTAATTTTGTCTCTTTGTGGTTGTAGGTGAGGCATGAGCTGACCCTAAGAGACCATCTTTTGACACTCTTAACTAGGATCAAGAGAGATGTGTTAGTAGATGAGTGGGACCACATGGATACAATTGGTCTTTTTGGAGTTCAGTGGTATTATAAGATCACACAAAATGTCAGCTTGATAATCACATTGATTGAAAGGTGAGATCATACCACCAACACCTTTCACCTACCAACTAGTGAGATGATAGTCACACTAGAGGATGTATACAGGATCCCTAGATTACTGCTACAAGGTGAGTAGATTTTTACATGTATGAGGGAGGAGCATGACATCCATATGGTGTCATTGTTTGGTGAGCATGTAAGTGAGGTTACATATCACTCAACATCATTCACCTATGAGCCTCTATTTTTGGTGGACGAGGAGGAACATCATCTTAACATCCTAATGATGATTAACATCATAGTGTATGCACTACTAGATGTAGATGGTGGTAGATTTATGATCACCTTGATAGGGGTACTAGCTTAGATGATAGAATAGAGGATAGTTTTTTCATGGGGGCTTGTATACTTGGCTCAATTGTATAGAGATTTATGGGGTTTACATCTACACAGATGCTATAGTTTATGTGTTGGGCACCTATTGCATTATTGGGCATATGAGCACATCATAGTTACATGGCCACTAGGATACCATCCATGATTGTAGTGGGATTCAAAGTTGAGTTTAAATGATGGTGAGAGGCCATGGAATAAACACAAGTTGATGGTGTTATCTGAGATATCACACACTACAGAGGGCTACTAGATGGATTGAGTCCAAGAGATATTATCTGGAACCCCTACCTAAGATATCCAATTTTTAGATGTTAGTGGGAAGAGATAATTGGGTTGTAATGCACATTATGGGTTAGAGGTAGGAGATCAAGGGAGCTTGAGATGATACCATGGCATGTGTCAAGAAACAACTTAACCTTATGCAAGATGTTCCACTTACCTTCCCCAGATACAGGTGTGATGACATCAAGGTACCAGTCCCTTTGCCATTGGAGATAGATGGACCTAATTTTAAGGAGCTAGTAGTAGACATAGATATGGTTGATGTTAGATGAACTAGAGCATACCAAGAATGGTGGGTAGGACTACACCTAGTTGTACTAGTTAGGAGGCTAGCTCCATAGATGTAGGCTTTGGCACATGAGAGAGATGCTACTTTATAGGCCAAAGACATGGCCATATATGAGAAGGATATGATTACGTATGCCAAGAATACCATGATTCAGGATAGGGATGTAACATTATAGGTCAAATATGCTGCTATTTAGGTGAGAGATGTGTTTGTGTAGGCTAGAGATGCTATAGTTATAGAGAGGGATACAACATTATTTGCCAAGGACATAGCCATATAAGAGAGAGATGTTGAAATACTTTCACAAGATTGTTCACAAGCAGAGGTCCTATGATTATATGGTCAGGTGGTCCATCTTCAAAGTTAGGTGGCTAGTCTACAAGGATGAGTGATCTTGTTGATAGTAGAGAGAGATCAACTAATGTCAACCACATGGGCATTGGAAGTTGTTCCTCCTCCTCCTCCTCCTCCACAAGTAGCAATATAGGTAGTAAGAAAAGCAAGTGCCATGGGTCCTCTATGGACTATATCTCTTATGTGATACAACACTACACTAGATGAGATCACATACTATGAGAGGGTGATCTATGAGTTTCCATAGATTCCTAGATTTGTAATGTTTAGAGAGTAAGAGTGATCAGAGACATGGACCTTAGGTTCTAGTACATGGAGATGGAGACAGGGAGAGGGTGATGGTGACACCACCTCATCAAATCCACCATGATTTTGAGGAGACCATGTTGATCCTAATTTTGAGAGATATTTTTGTATTTATTCATTTTTTGTATATATACTAGCCTATAAGCTGATGATGTGAGATGTATATGAGAGAGAGATGAGAGATGTTGATATTTGTATATGATGTATATTTATTTAGCACACATATATATGATGAGATGTTTTATTTGATGTAATGATGATGAAATTTTATTTTCATGTATATGTTTATGGTTTTGGATGAATGTTTATGATAATGGTATAATGATGATGTTGGTTTACTATCACTTCCATGTATGTGATGGCATATGCATAGTAGATGAGATTTAAATGTTTATCTTTCCCATATGTGATGAGATATGCATAAAATGAAATGGTTGTGTTTACAAGATAAAGGTTTAGCAATTTCCATATGTGAAATGGTATATGCCTGGTTAATTTATATTTTTAGCATACTCCATATATGATGGTTTATACTAAAATTAGATGTTTTGGTCATGGTTTATTTCTTATGCATTGGTATTTAGGAAATTGTGGTTCAAGTGCATTCTTAGTATTTACCATATATGTGATTGGTTTCATACTTAAAATGAGTGGTTTGGTTTTGGTTAATTTCCTATGTATTTTTTTTAGGAAAATGATGGTTAAGTTGCATTATTAATACCTTCCTTATATGTGATTGGGTGTATACTAAAAATGAATGTGTTGGTCATGTTTGTTTAGTTTCTACATTTTCCATTTGTGATGGTTTTGGGCATTGTGACATTATTCCTATTTATTTTTATTTAGGAAAATGGTGGTAACATTGACTTCTTAGCATTGTCCTATATATGTGATGGTATATACTAGAAATGAATGCGTTGGTCATGTTTTTTTGGTTTCTGCATTTTCCATATGTGATGGTGTTTGCATAAGTGATGGTTTTGGGCATTGTGAGATTATTATTATTTAGTTTTAGTTAGGAAAATGGTGGTCATGTTGCATTTTTAGGCATTTTCCCATATATGTGATGGTATATACTAGAAATTATTAGTTTTAGGCATTGGTTTTGTGGTAGGTGTAGGATTTAAAGTTGTTATGTTTATGAGTTGAGATGGTGAGTTCTTATATTGGAAAATGTATCTATAGACGAAAAGTCAACATGTGAAGTGAAAGGTAAAAGAGAGAGATAAGGTGCTCATTATTGACACAAACCAAAATAAAATTGTAAATAGTCTCTAAAGTTTCAACCTTTTTTATGCATAGCATTAGTTGACCATTTGTTAGTTATAAAAGCATGGTTATCACCTTGTGTTAAGTAAGCTCAAAGTCCCTTGAAAATGTGTTTTTGAGGGAAATATGGTGTAAAATAGAATGGAAGTAGTCAATTCGTGTAACCTTTGGAGTAATAATGGTATGCCCCATTTGTGGGTTGCTCGAGAGAGACTATAGACAAGTCCATGACATAAAGTTATTGTGTTGCTTTTTTCTTTGTTTCTACTTTTATTATGTAAGATAATCAATGTGGGAAGCTCACAATGGGTTGAAGTTGATTAATAGGGAAGATTTTGAATCATATTTTCCTTTGATAGTGGTTTTTTGACTTATCCATCCTTTAAGGGTATGGTCTAGTCTTTTTTATGTTGTTAGTTTTTAAAAATTGTCCTTGAGGGAGAAATCTATTTAAAGTAGTTATCCTTCGAGGGATTAATCTAATTTTTTAAGATCTAGGCATGATTTGGAGTAGTTGATGTATCCCATATTTTTTCTTTCCCTTTTAATTTTTTGAGTATTTTTGTTACTTTAGTCATGGATAAGTCTATAGAGGCTTATAAGTTTTCCACAATTTGGGACAAAACCAAAACACTTAGTAGGTTAACTAAGTGTGGAGGAATAAGGGTAAGGTGAAGTGGGTTTTATCAAGAGATGAGCTTAAGTTAAACACAAGGTAAAGTGTCACTTAATTAACAAAAGAATGGTCATAAATGCAATATATTTAGAGGTTTAGGTTTTGGTCATCCTTCGAATAGAAGATAAGAAATAAGATCCAGAGCCATATTTATGAGTTATAATGTAGGGTCCTAGTCAATTGGTATCAAACTTTCCCCATTTTCTCTTTTCCAAGTTAGTCACGTGTTGATTTTCCTTTAAGACAAGATCTCTAATACTGAAATCATACTCTTTAAGGTTTTTGACATAGGCATGTTTGATACACTCTTGGTAGATGTGGAGATGGGTAAGGGCTGTAAGATGACGTTTATCAAGTAGCTCAAGTTGAGCAAAACATTCTTGGTGAAAGTCACCATTAGTTAGAATGTCTTGTAGTGAAATCTTAAGAGAAGGAATTTAGACTTTTAGGGGCAAAATAGCTTCCATCCCATAGACTAGGGAAAAAGTTGTAGCTCCTGTAGAAGTGAGAATGATAGTATGGTAAGCCCATAAAGCATAGAAGATATTAATGTGACAATCCTTACTAGCAAAATTAACCACTTTCATAAGGATTTTGGTCAAAGTTTTGTTAGAGGCTCCAACTTGCCTATTGGCTTGTGGGAAATAGGGTGAAGAGAAGCTGAGTTTGATACCAAAGGCATCACAGAGTTGCTGGATAGTCTTGTTTTTGAAGGATTCACCATTATCAATTATGATTTTTTAAGGTACACAAAAATGGCATATGATATGATGGTTGATAAATTCAATGATTTGATTAGCCTTAGTGGATATGAGAGGAATAGTTTCAACCCACTTAGTGAAGTATTCTATTATTGTTATGATTGATTAGTGATGAACAAAGGAATGGGGGTTAATCTCACCAATTAAGTCTAAAACCCATTGATAGAAGGTCCAAAATTCCTTAGCAACTTGTAAGGAATGACTAGGAATGTGAAATAGGTTGATGTGTTGTTGACATCTGAGATAACGTCTAACATAGTTAGTACAATCATGAGAGAGTGTTGGCCAATAATAGCCAAGGTGAAGGAGACAATTGGAAATTGTGTGACCATTAAAATGACCACCATAAATTCCATCATTAACCTCCTTAATAGAAAATGGAATCTATTTACTAGTGAGACATCAAAGGAGGAGACCATTGAAACCTCATTTGTAGAGAACTCCCCCTAGCATAGTGTAATGTGCAACACTCTTTATGAATGCACACTATGCATTATGGGAGAGGTTAGGAGGAGTAATAGAGTAAGAAAGGTAATCTATGAGTTGAGTATACCACAAATCATGTGGATCATTAGTGATATTCCCCATAAAGAGGATGTTGGAGCAAATGTAAGAAGGCAAAGTTAGGTGATGTATAGTGATGTAGATTGTAGAGGAAGAGGAGGAAGAGGGTATGTGGGAGGACAAAGAAGCCATTGTTTCTACAAAATTTATGCTTGAGTGAGGAATAGTCTATAAAAGGTAATGGTCAAATTATTCTAATAAGGTATCTACACAATGTTTGTACCATTATAGAGTCTCATTATTGCATAGATTAGAACCATTAACCTGGTTGATGACTAATTATGAGTCATTGAAAATGGTTATGGATTTGATTCTTAAGAAGATAACCATTTTAATCCATATGATTAACGCTTCATATTTAGCCATGTTATTGGTACAGTCAAAGTCTAGTTTAAATGATAAAGGCATCAACTCACCATCAAGAGGGATGAGGATAACCCCTTCTCCCCCACTATTTTGACATTTAGACCTATAAAATAACATCATCATTTGATTGGTGGTATCATTGGTATAAATTAAATTAATAGACTCATTAGAGAATTCAAGATTTGAGGGTTGGCTATCAAGGAGAGGAGCGATAGCTAGTTGGTCAGCAATGGTTTGCCCTTTGATGGAATTCTATTGAATGAATTCCAAATAAAATTTATCCTGAAGCATAAGACACCAAGTGAGAATTGGTTGTGGTAAGGTTTAGAGTGCATGTATTTGAGAGGATCGGTGTGGGTGATGACATAAGTTTTGTGGTTGAGGAGGTTATGTCATAGTTTATAAGCTACAAATACCAAAGCAAGGCATAACTTCTTGATATGAGTGTAGCGAGTTTCATAGTCAATAAGCATTTGGATTATGTAAGATATTTCCTTCTCATGGTGGTGATCATCCCTATGTGTTATCATAGCTCCTAAATAATGGTCAGTCGAAGAGATATAAATATAGAAGGGTTAGTCCTGTTTAGGTGGAATAAGGATGGGTGGAGAAAGGAGATATCGTTTGAGTGCATCAAAGGCTTCCTCACAATTTTTATCCCAATGGAAAGGAATTTCATTTTTGAAAATATGGTGAAAAGGTTGACAATGATTTGATAGTTGAGAGATAAAGTGAGGAATCTATTGGAGTTTACCTTAGAGGCTACAGAGTTGTTTGAGTGTGGTTGGTGGAGGCATTTTGAGGATTGCCCAAACTTTATCAGGGTTAACTTCAATAACTCAAAGAGAGATGGTAAAGCCCAAGAGCTTTTCAAAAATAACACCAAAGATGAACTTATTTAGATTGAGTAAAAATTTATACTAAATAAGGTGAGTGAAAATGATTTTAAGGACCCCCCAGTGATCCTGATGAAGTTTAAATTTCTTCAGTAGGTCATCGACATAATCCTCCATAATTGTGTGTAAGAGGTCATGGAAGATATCAATCGTGGCATGCTAATATGTAGCACAAATGTTTTTCAATCCAAAGCACATAACCTGATAAAAAAAAGTTCCCCATGGGGTGATAAAGGTTTTTTTGTGTTGATCCTCAGGGGCAACTAGGATTTGATTGTATCATAAGAATCTATCCATAAGTGATAACATCTTATGGTCGACTATTAAATCAACAAGCTGATCAATAATTGGAAAAGGATAGTCATCCTTTAGACAAGTAAGGTTGAGGTTGTGATAATTAATGAAAATATAGATTCCCCCTATTACTTTTATAATAGGTACAAGGTTGGAAACCCATTGTGGGTAGTCAATAGGTTGGATGAAGTTAACATAGAGGTGTTGGAGATCATCCTTGATAAGGAGAGCAATACAAGGATGTATTTTTTGAAGCTCTTGCTTAAATAACTTAGCATCATGATAAGTGATAATGTTATGGGTTACAATTGAGGGGTAAATACTATGCATGTCTTTGTAGGACCAAGCAAAAGTATTACTATGGTCATAGAGAAATGTGGTGTTGTCATTTTATTTAGAAGAATCTAGAGATTGGACTATTTTAAGAATACAAGGGTCATCATGAGAATGCAAGTTAATGTTGATGGTTGATTTGTTTAACATAAATTGTGCCTTAGAAGTAAGTGATTATTTAATGTAGGAATCATCAACACCCATATAGGTAAGAATGTCATCATCAGTTGCACAAGATATGGTGTTAATTGTGTGAGAATCCTCATCTATCATGTGAGGATGTATGAGAGGAAAAGACCATGTTTCCCTACCCTGACAATGGGTAAGGGGGCCCAAGTGAATGAAATTTATTGAAAAAAAAGGAGGTATAGATACCTCCAATTTAGTGGGTGATGGTGGAGAAGAGGAGTTGGAAGGAGATACAAGTTCTTTAATGATGGGAATAGAAGAAGTATTAATGGATTGATTTGGGTCAACATAATGAATGCCATGCCTTTGTTTGGCATTATCAATGGTTTGATGGGTAGGGTATTGAATGGACATCTGAGCACCTTACTTGTAACGTCTTGGGACAAAACATTTCCAAGCACACCTATAGAGATAAGTATGCACAAAATTAGGCTTGATTAAGAAGGAAAAGTCATAGTTAAAATTTTGGGGTGAAGAGGATTAATTACCCATGACAAGAGATTGATCAATTCCCCATATGTGAAGTTGGTTTTGAGATGGGGTGGACCATATGGGATGATCATACCAATATGAGGATCATAGTTGCACTCATGTGAGGTTTTAAATACTCTTGAGGGGTATGGAACATGTTGAGAGTTAACAAACAATATTCACCAAGTGATAATCTCTTGAAGGTTTCCTCCATAGGATCCTTGTCAGGAACCTATGTAGTTTGTATAGGTGTGTCTGGGGTAGCAAAACTTCTGAAGGCTTCAGAAGTGGGTTGTGGAGGTGATGATGTGTTGAAAGGAATAATAACATCATTTGGGATATAGGTCATGTTACATGACTTGAATGGAGGTGGGTCAGTGGGAATGACATGAACTTGACCATTGTATTCAAACAATACACAACGATGTAATGTAAAAGGTACACATTCCATAACACATATCCATGGTAACTCAAGAAGTATGTTGTATTATAATTCACCATCTACAACATAAAATAACTTAGTAAGGGCACATGGACCCACACAAATGTGCAATACCATAGTGCCAATAGTTGTAGTAGTAGAGTCATTAAAAGAATGTAACACTACATCTATTTGTGACAAACAATTTTTAGGGAGTGATAATTACTTGTAAGCATGAGTTGAAATGATGTTGATGCTAGATCCCCCATTGATCATAACTCTCTTGACATGATTTTGATCAATGTAGGTAGTGATAAAGAGGGTATAATCTTGATCTTTAGGATGCTGAGAGGCGGTCTTTAAATCACTAAAGGAGATCATAGAAATAGTGTTGAGAGAATTGATGAAGGCTGCAAAGGGTTAAGGGTCTTCAAGTTGAAATTCAACTATTTTTAAGGCACTAATGAGAGCCTATCAATTTTGGGATGAATTTTAAATTAAATCATATAGAGACATCTTCACTAGGGATTGGTGAAGTTACTTCACAATGGAGTTTTGGATAACTCTTGGTGATCACTGTTGTGGGACACCCAAGATGGAAATCTTGGGATTTAAAGAGGGAAAATCCATGGTAAAGGGGTGAACCCAAGGAGTAGAGACATTTTCATTTCCTTTGTCTTTCTAATTTTATGATCGTGTAGTCACATTGATCATGTTAATCTAAAATGCAGGAGAAGGAGGTGATAGAGAAGGTACAATAACATCGTTGGGTTTAATGTGAAAGGGGGTTTTGTGAGGCATTGTGGATGCTGAGAGTTAAATTTTAGGAGTTTCAACTTATTTAACACCCAAGAGAGCATCAACATCTAAGTGGTGATGAATGATTGTTGTGAGATCTTTACAACGATCAGTATCATGTCCTAGAGAATGATGATATAAACAAACTTGTGAATCATTGAACCATAATGGTTGTAGTCTAAGAGGATCAAATGGTTTGATGGGGGGAAGAGTTATTTCTTATGATTGCAATAAATAGAATAGATAGAATACTTGAGAGCCTTGAAATGGGTAAACACTCATTGTCATAGGTGGAGTGGACACCTTTTTGAGTTTGGTGGTGATGGGTGTAGTCTTGTGTGACACCCTTTTAGGTGGTGGTGAACCCACATTTTTCACTTCCACCTTTTTATGTTTAGGTAAGAGGGTGATAGATGTTGAAGGTTTGTGAGGTGGTAATGGAAATAATGGAGGTAATGTCAATTTATGTTTTACATGGGTTGGTGACTCTCCCACCAAGGTAGAGGGATTTGGACCCAAAATGGATGGTAATGTTGAAGGTAGACAAAGGGTAGATAAGTGTGGTTTTGGGGTTTTACCTTTCTTCTTTTGTTCAGGGAGAGAGACACCCAATTATTTTTTAGGGGTTAAATCTAAATTCATATAAGGATGAACTAGATTAAGAATTGGTCATCTTCCTAAAGATCTTATTTATTTCAATGTGGCAAATACATGTGAGGTGGAGGAATCTGAAGTAGAAGAGGAGGCTTCTGACAGCTTAGGTAAAGAAACGTGCACATTATGAAAAACCTTAGGATAAATGGTTGTGAGAGGGTAAGTAGTGAAGGGAGATACTCTTTATGTTAGATGGGGAATTTTAAGGTGGTCCTAAAATGCTACTTGATCTAATTTCTTAGAATCAAGGAATTTGAGATTTTCCACTAAACATGAAAATGGTTTAGATGTCATTGGTGTGGGTTTAACCGATTTGGTTTTGGATGATCGAGAGAGAGGAGATTTATTTTACTCTAATATTTCTATCCAAAGATGGGAAAGATTCAAAATAGGGTCATCTTCTTCAGTAATAGATGAAGAAGTATGTTCCTCTATAGTAGGAGGAGAATGAGGAGATGAGGGCTCCTCAAGGGGATAAAGAAATGGTATGATTGTTCCTTCAACATGTGGATGAGGAACAAGAAAGGTAAGATCCTCCATAGGTAAGAGGAATTGAAATATGGGTTTGTTTTGGGGTGGTTTAATGGTTGCTTCATCAAAAGTTAAAGTGGAGAAATCTAACTCATCTATTTGTGAAAGAGGAGTGGATGAGTCACTTTCTTCTATGGGTTGAAGAAGAAGTAACAAAGGATTTTTCTCACTATTTGTTTGAGGGGTAGGAGAAGCATGATCTCCATTTTGTGAAAGTTTAGGTGAGGTAAGTGCAAAGGTAATTGGTGACTCCTCATGGGGTAATGGGAGTGGTAAAGGTTGTTCTTCCTCACATGGAAGTAAAAGAGGAGAAATAGGTTCCTCTGTTGAAAGAGGATGTGGAGTCAAACCAACTTCTACATTTATGGGGTAGGAGTAGGTAAAATAAGCACCTCTTATTATGGCAATGGTTGGGTAAAGGGAAAGATCACATTGACTATATGAATCTTATGATCTAAAGAATTTTGAGGAGTAGTGTGGACTATGTTTTGGTTGGGTGGATGATTAGGGAAGGATTGTTTGAATATGTCCATATTCTAGATTGGGGAAGCATTTGGATTATCTAAAATAAGATCACCCCTATCCATTACATTTTGGACAATATTTTTAAGAGTTTTGCAATCATTGACATTGTAGCATTTGACATGATGATAGTTGAAAAACTCATCCTCTTTGAACCATGTTGGAATGGTCAAGAAGGATCAAATTGGATTGGAGATTTGATGGTAGGAAGGTTGATAAATTCTTGGTTGAGTAGATTTTCTAAAATGGAGGCATATGACTCCCCAATAGGAGTATACTATCATTTCTCATACCATTATTGAAAGAGATTTGTTGGGTTTATTGGGTTTGATTGTGTTGTGGGTTGAGTCGTGGTTATAGAAGAAGTGGATTTCACAACAACAACATTTGTAGACCCTTTAGATTTTTGATTTGGATGGGAATTTTTAGATGAAGAAGGATCATTTGATTTAGAATTAGAATTTTTACTACGTAATTTGATCGTATCCTCATCTATGGCCTAAATTTCAAGCTTTCATGCCATTGTGAAAGCTTCATCGAATGTAAGAAAGTTTTTCACCTAGAGTGTGGATGAAATATGTTTTGCACATGCTCTAGAGAAGAGCTCAATGAGCTCCAGTTGAGGTAGGTAGAAGGAGAGTTGGTTTATGAGACCTCTCTAATGAGTAATGAAATTGGAAATAACTTTGTCATCTAATTGCCCAATAGAATAAAGGTCTATTATGGAAACCTTTTTGGACATATTAATGGAGAAGTGATCAAGGAAAAGTTGTGCAAGTTGAGTGAAGGAGAATAGTGAATGGCACATGATGGAACTATATCAATCTAAAGTATCTCTTGAAAGAGACATGGGGAATGTGTAAATTAATAGCACATCATCATGTCCTATCAAATAATAAACATGTCTGAATGCTTTCAAGTGTTGTTGTGGGTCCTCTTTGATCTAGAAAAGGGTACATTTTAGGAGTTCTTATTTTTTCAGGTATGGACAAATTGGTACAGAGGGGTGATGGGGTTCATTTCAGATTTGAACACAATATAGAATATTCTTTGATCTAGATACAAATTTCTCAAGGTTTCTCATTTTATCCGTGAGAATTTTGATGAGGTCAAGAGGAGGATTTGTTTCAGAAACACCTCCTACAATATAAGGAAAAGAATAAGAATTTGAAGGCATATATGACACTACCTATTATGGTTGTGTTGACACAATATAAGGATAGTGAGTCATAGGTTGAGGCATAAAAATAAATGGCACTTAGCCAACTGAAGTAAGGGTAATGGTTGATTTGTGGTTATGGGTTGAGTGGAAGGAATATTTACACTTGGTGAGGGGTGAGTTGTGATTCAAGTGTTAACAAGTGCAAGAGTTGATGGGATGGGTACCACCAAGTTCTAAAATAGGGTTGAAATAGATTGCACCCTGTATTCTTGTGAACATAAGAAATTTAAGATAGGGTGGAGGTTGGATTGAATGGTGGGTGATGCCGCACTTGGAACATCATGCACAATTGGGTTATTGGTTGATCTGATGGCTTGGGTAACCATGGAAGGTCTAGTCAAAACTAGATTTGATACCATCAATGATGTTGGCATTCCAAGGAGTGGGTCACCTGAAGTGGTTTGAGTTTGGCTTGTAGCAAGGTAACGCTGGAGGGTGGTTACATTATGATGAAAAAATTGAGTGAAATCTTGATCACCTACAACTACAATGGGAATTTGATTAGGGCTAGGTGTTCTTTCCATATGTTATTCCATTGTGGATTCAGAAATATAAGGGGAAGGTGGAAGTGGTTGATGGCTTGCATAATCAACAAGCGTATTTACTTGGCTTCATGTTAAAACCATGCAAAAGAATACACTAACAATTTAATTATATTTTATTAAGGTCGGGTTGAAGGTAAATGAGGTTCAAATAAAGTTTAAAAGGCTATGTGAAGTTGTTGTTTAAGGTAGACTATAAATTTAAAAATTTACATAGTCACTAATGTTGGTCACATATGACCAATGTCGATCTTCACAGCTACCTACCGAAGTTAGTTATATATAGAAAATGTCGATCATTGTGGAAGTCTAGAGAGTGCAAAAAATGAGTTTTTGGGATTCAGATAGTGAAATCTAGGTGTTTGAAAGGTCTTAGAGAATCTGTATGAGAGTGATAAACACTCCGAAAGTCTAATGTTTAGAGATTATTCAACTTTTGTATTTTTAAAATTTAGTTTGATCTTTTGAATCAAAAAATAAGCATCCTCACGTACTCAAAAATACAAAAAATGGAAAATAACATGCAGCCACTAATATTAACTACTAGAGATTAATTTTAGTTGCGGTGGATTATGCCTTAAGCAGAGAATGAGAAGAAGAATTGGTTGTTGTAGGTACTAAAAATTAGTCTAAGGATGGTTTCAGGTAAATTTTGGTTTTCAAAAAGTATCTATGTTAGATTGGGTGTGTAGCCTATGCCAAGAGTTTGCTCTCTCCACTTCATGATCATGAAGCTAAGCCAGGTCACTTAGCCAAAATATACCATTTTCGTAGAGTTTATACTCTACCAGAGAATAGAGTGGGATCTTCCCTTGGTAATGACGTCCAAGTAGAATAATTGAATAGGGTAAGGCGATCCACCAGTTGATGAAATCCTAATGGATCTTGTCTCAGGTATGTTGAAGTGCTTATTTTGTGTTTGTGGATTGGATGTGTAATATTTGTGACCTACGATTCATTAATAATGCTTTAATTAACTAGATGTGTTAATTATGAAATAGACATAATGAAATGCAATATGTTTTAAATCCAAATTGAAATTATGTTAATTTAGATGAAAGCAAAGAGGAATAGGAAAAGAGGATGATTTTCACTATCCTATCTATGCATGTAGAAGAAAATAATTATTTCTAACTTGAAAAATATATTGATTTTATTTTATGAAGCCAAAAGAAAGACAAAGAGAGATAAGATTTCAATTTATTGATTCTAAAACAAGAAAATCAAAAAAATTGCATTTTTCTTTATTTTTTTCTTTTTTCTAAGCAATAAGAGGAGAGAGAAAGTAAAAGAAATGACAAATTCACTACTGTACACGAATGAATGCTTAAAAATCATATAATGAACCCAAGAAAAACTCTAGGGGTCCCACCATGTGTGCCATAAATGTTTCAATTATTTTTGATTAAATCTAAGAAGTGAGAAATAGAGAAAGAAAGGTTGGGGCTTAGTGATTATATGTGCCTAGATTGGTACACACCATATCCAGATGAAGTTTAGAACTCCTCTTTGGCTAGGGAGCACCACCTACAAGGAAGAACACAGTACCAAAAAATATTTTTTAGTAGATTGGTGAGTGGGTTTCTAAGTAACATGCTTGGTTTAGGAAGTGACAAATTTCCTAGGGGATGATAGTCCACTATTTAATACAAAGATTTAAAAATAAAATAACAAAGTAAAATAGAGAGAGAGAGAGAGAGAGAGAGAGAGAGAGAGAGAGAGAGAGAGAGAGAGAGAGAGAGAGAGAGAGAGAGAGAGAGAGAGAGAGAGAGAGAGAGAGAGAGAGAGAGAGAGAGAGAGAGAGAGAGAGAGAGAGAGAGAGAGATGCATGTATCATTTATATAACCTATGTGTAGTAGTTAGTATCAGAGAGAAAGAAAAATATAATTTTGGTTTGTTAGAGGGTTGTTTGGGCTGGTTCAAGGTGATTTGGGTAAAAGGGTAGTCATCGATGTTGGTAGGGTAACTGATGTCGGTAGTGTCAATGTGACTAACATCGGTATGATAACCAATGTTGTTAGGGGAAATGGAGTTAAAAATTCATAGAAGGCTTTCCTGAGTGTAGGGAAGGATATTTGATAGGTTAATGGCATTGAAAAAGAGTCGTATGAGGGGTTAGAGAGATGGTAAGAAGTCTAGGTGAGGAGTTTGGTTTGGTTAAGGTAGAGGTATGCAAATCAAGGAGTTTTGTAACTCCTCAGGGATGGATAGGACTTGTGTAAACACTAATAAAAAAAATTAGAACTCACAAAATATAGGGATGCTTAAATGATATAAGTACTTAAAGAAATACTCTTAATAAATATTTTTTAAGGTGACTAACCAAATGAAGACGAGTGTGTGTTTCCTATTCATTGTAGTTTAAGCTCTTTGCACAATGGATCAATTTTGGTTCAGGATTTGACTAGTACAGAGAAGTTATGAACCTAGTTATAATGGATAATCACTAAAAGATTGTTAAGAGTGCTTTGAATCTCTTGACTGAGTTTCTAATTGAGAGAGAGAATGTTTATGGGGGGGCTCAAAATGGTTTTAGAACATTTCTTAAGTAGCTAATGTCAGTGATCTTGTTGATGTCGATCAAGGGTTGACCAATGTCAATGGCATAAGAATAGGTAAAAAGGGCTATTTTGGGCTCCTTTCTTCTATTTTATTATGCCAAGTGTGACACCCATTAAGAAATGATCAATATGCGAGGTTGGGTATAAGGTAAGTGGTTAGAAATTGGTTTATAGGGTAAGAATTAGTTGTTTTTAAGAGACCAAGTCTAGTGGTGGCTCACAGGGGGAGAATTGGTCTTAGGGCAAGGTGGCTAGGCAAGGTGGCACAGGGAATATTCAATTAATATAAATTTATTAATTAATTATGTGGGGTAAAGGCATGGGTTAGGAAGACTTGTTATAAAGGGGGTCTAAGGGGGGTTTTGACACAACACGTTATACACTTGTGTAACATAATTTTGGTGTCTATAATTACATTAAGAAGAAATTTGATGTATTTGAAACATTTAAGAGATGAAAATCTTTAGTTGAGAATGAAATAGGTCTCAAATTGAAATGTCTCAGGTCATATAATGAAGGTGAGTATTGTAGTAAAGAATTTGATGATTATTATTCACAGAATGGAATTTGTAAGCAAAGGATGGTTCTAAGGACAATATAGGAGAATGGAGTGTCAAAGAGGATGAAGAGGAAAATCATGTAGCATGCTAGGAGCATGAGGTTGCATTCAAGGCTACCCTTAATGTTTTGGGTAGAAAAAGTTAGCAAAATGGTATATCTGATTAACAAAGGACCTTTAGTGCCTTTGGATGGAGGCATACTTGAGGAAGCTTGGTCTGGTAAGAAAGTTAATTATTCTTTACTTAAGGTCTTTGGATGTGAGGCATTGGTTCATGTTCCCAAGAAGGATAGGACCAAGTGAGAGGCTAAGTTTGAGAGATGCACCTTTATTGGTTACGGTGAGGATGACTTTGGTTTATGAGTTTGGAGTCTTAGAGACAAGAAAATATTCCAATCTAGAGATGTTGTCTTTAAAGAAATATTAATGTATAAGGATCATTTGCATCAATAGGAACAACTGGATTACAAGTTTTGGATGATATTATGACTTGTAAAGTGTCTAAGGAGATAGTTTGACAACTTCCTATATAGGAACCCCAAACTCCTATAATAAGGTCTCTTAGGGTAAGAAAATATCCTAAACATTTTCCGCCATCTTTCAGTTATTTTTTACTTACCAATAGTGGAGAAACAGAATGTTTTGAGGAAGCAATGTAGATGAATGCTAGGAAGAAGTGGGAGCAAATCATGAAAAAAGAACATAGTTCTCTCATGGAGATCTAGATGTGGGATTTGGTGAAGCTACCCATTGGTAAGAGAGCATTTTAAAATAAGTGGGTATACAAAATCAAAGAAGATGATGGAGAAAGGAAAAGGTATAAGGCCTAACTAGTGGTTAAGGGGTTTGCATAGAATAAAGGTATTGATTTTGATGAGATTTTTTCTCTTATTATTAAAATGACTTCTACTAGAACTGTGATTGGTATAGTTGCAGTAGAGGATTTGGATTTATAACAATTAGATGTGAAGATTGAATTCCTTCATGGTGATTTGGAGGAAAAATTATATATGTAATAACCATGGGGTTATGGGGTCAAAGGAAAGGATAAATTGGTGTGAAAACTTAAAAAGATCTTGTATAGCCTTAAACAAGTTCCACAATAATGGTATACAAAGTTGGATAGTTTTATGTTGGAATAGGGTTACTCTAGGTGTCATTTTGACCATTTCATGTATGTCTAAATATTAGAGGATGGTAATTATATTATCATATGATTATATGTATATGACATGTTGGTTGCAGGAAAGAACATGAAACAGATTCAAGTACTCAAGAAACAACTTGGTGATTCCTTTTCTATGAAGGATGTGGGTACAATGAAGAAAATCCTTGGTATGAGGATAAATCAAGATAGGAAGGAGAAGAAGATGATCTTATCCCAAGAAGATTACATGAAGAAGGTTTTGGAGAGGTTTAGTATTCAAGATGTTAAGCTGGTTAGGACTCCTTTGGTAGGCCATTTTAGATTATCAAAGGAGCAGTGTCCCAAGATAGAAGAATAAAATCTAAAGATGTCTAAGGCACCATACTCATTAGCAGTTGGTATCCTGATGTATGTTATGGTCTATAATAGACTATATATTTCCTATGTAGTGGGAGTAGTAAGTACATGAGTAATCCAAGTTATGAGCACTAGCAAGCAGTGAAATGGATTCTTTGATATTTATGAGGAACTATGGGTACAAAATTATGTTTTGGTGGATCAGGCACCACTTTTCATGGTTATGTGGACATGGATATGGTCAAATATGTTGATAGTAGGATGAGTATGATATGTTATGTATTTACTATCAAGGATATAGTGGTTAGTTGTATTTCCTAGATATAGAGGGTTATGGCTTTATCAACCATAAACATTGAGTATGTTGTTGCTATAGAGGCTAATAAGGAGATGTTTTGGTTACAATAGTTACTTAATGAGTTGGGGAATATGTAGGAAATTGGGGGACTACATAGTGATATTCAGAGTGCTATACATTTAGCCAAGAACTCTTCTTTCCACTCCAAGATGAAGCACATACAATTGCGGTATCATTTCATCAGGACAACTTTAAAACAAAACATGGTGAAGATAGAGAAGATACATACAAGCCATAATCCTATAGATATGATGACTAAGGTCGTCACATTGGAGAAGTTGAGGTAATGTTTAGCTTTTGTTGGTCTTCATGAAGATCATGGAGGAGTTTTAAATTTTGTTCAAGGGGAAACAAAATCAAAGTGGGAGATTGTTAAATGTGGAGTTTTTTTTAACACCCCTAAGGCAAAAATAAAATTACCAAGAAAATTTTAACATGAAATATTTACCTTTACAATGGTGGGATTAATTTTAACCACTTCACTTTTTTTGGCACATTTTTGGAAAGTGGGTATGATTTAAAGGTGTTGAGAGAATCGGTGGATTATGTGGCTGAATCCTCCCTTATTTTGTGGAGATATGGTTATCCTTATGGTTATAGGGCATTTTTCAATGTATTTTGAAAATTATAAATAGGGGAGAGGGGTAACACATTATTCATTGTGTTTTTCATTGAGTTTTGAGTTCTAAATTCTTTCTGCAGTGTGATTAGTTTTGAGGTGTAGCTTTTCATCTTAGGAATTATGGTGTGAATTTGGGCTGGAGAAAATTATCTCTATGAGAGATTTCTTATTTAGAGTTTATTTTCTCTTCTTTATAATATTATTGAGATCCATTAGGTGAACCATGTTATATCGGTATTATGTGTGTATTTTTGCTTAGATCTAAATTTTTCTTCCATATGTCTTTGCTACTGTGATTCTGAAGAATAATTTTTGTGTTGCATATTATTTCATAATTAATTAATTATAATCACTTATTCCTAAAATATGGTTCCTCAAGGGATTTTGAAACTATATTTGTAATTTTAGTCTCTTTAAGAAGTTGTTCTTCCAAAGAAGGTTTCATATGCTTGGTGACATGATCTTTGGGAGCTGGCTTGTGATGATAATTCACCTTAATGGTGTTAACATATTGATAATTGTTATAATATTGGTCATAGTTGACATCAATAGCACAAACATCCTTGGTATTTTGTTGATTATTATTAGTGGGAAAATATTTTTTGGTATTCAAGGTAGAAGCTTCGGAAACTTATCATTTTTGAGAAGCATCAATGTGTTCTTGATGATGAAGATTGATCATGGATTCATGATTAAATGAATCACCAATCATATATGAGACAAAAAAATTTAGTAATCCCTATATAGGATTCATGGGAGTGACCAATGTTGGTATGGAACCAATAAAATTGATTAAGGTCATACCACTTAGGAAGATTGTTAGGATAAACAAAAGGCTTAGAGGGTGTTAAAAATTATTTCATTTATTGCACAATGAGTGGTCTATGAGAAGATGAATAAATGACATATTTCAAAACTCCTAGATTTGTTTAAGGAGTATTGTTAGTGATAGTATTAGTATAAGTTTGAAACTATCCCTTAATAAGTTTAGGATTATGTTCCAATTGTTTCATGAGAAAGTCTTGATGTTTATCTTGGTTAAGAGCTTAATTAAGTGTTTGGTGAGAAAAGGTTCAAACCTTATATTGAAGAGGAGTTAAAATAATGATAAAGAGCTTAAAGAAATTATCATTATTCATTTCATGGTTGGATTTATGGGCCAAATATTTGCATCGTTGGATAAAATAATGAAATGATTCGATGGGAGATTTCTTAGCATTGATGAAATAGATAAGACAATTTTTTGGAAGATCATTATGTTAAAAATTTTTAACTAAAGGATTGAATAAACCCTCAAGTTTCCAAATGGAATGTTTCAGAAGTTGGTTATACCAATATAATATATCACTAGTAAAGGTTTTAACTAAGAGTCTAGTTGTGGTAAAATTATTAGTTTGGATCCACTATTTATAAATATTGCCAAAGGATTTGAGAAAGGATGTAGGGTCTTTAGTTCCATCATACTTGATATTTGGAGATATGTTACCAATATCAATGGACATAATGAAGGGAGATAATGGCTCATTTTGAATAGTTTGAAGCATTTTGTTATTCATTATAGGTTGAGGAAAAAGATTTCTTGAGGAATCTTTGAGAGGTGGAGGAATATATTTGGGATTGGCTTGAGGATGGATACTTAGAGGTTGATTAGCCATATTAATCAAATGATGTTGTAGTTGCATCATTTGAGACATTTTAGAATTTTGTATTATGTTCATTTATTAAATGACCTGTGTAAGAATTTGATTCATATCAATTGATGGGTTGGTGTTTGTAGGATCACTACCTGAATTGGTATTAGGGGGAGGGTTATTAAAATATGAATTATTAGTGGTATTACTGATTAAGCTTGTGGCAATTGCTCCCACATTAGTTTTAAGAGTTTGAAGATGGGAATTATCTTAATAGGTATAGAAAGGATTGGATCCACCTACTTCATCTTGAGGTGTGATTTACACCATGTGACAAGCCATATATGGAGGGGAAGAGGTACTCCAAGAGTGATGGTTCTCTTGGGAGGAAAAGAGAGGGAGAAATGAAGATCCCATATAGTATATAGATGGATTCAAGTTGTCCAAGAAGATTCTGATAGGGGACCTCATGATGAATTAATATAAATGAATAGAATGTGAAGGAGGAGAAACAAAAAACTAAGTCAGATAGACAAGGAAAGTAGTAAGAGTACATAGTTGACTAGGTCAACCCAGTATTGCAAATTGGTAAAAATAGAGCCTACTAAGAGTACATATTATATTGGTTTGACCTAGTACTATCATCAAACTGTAAGAAGAGATATAGGGTCAAGTGGGTCAACCTAGTACTATAGACAAGAAGAAAAACTAATTGTATGAGACTTTGTCAAGTAGAATGGCTATTTACTAAAAAAACAAGAAAATATTACAATGTACTTTGAATGTGAGAAAGGAAAGAAACACATGACCAATTAGGTTAATGAGGATGATCCAATTGATTCATACAACATAAAACCTTGCACCAATGCTAGCCAATTAAATTTTTTATTATACAACATATAATTGAGCAAAGAGAAAGTAGTTAACTTGGAAAGTAAATACTAAGTGGTCATCCTAAATGTTATTGGATAATAAAGTGTTAATATAGATGTGATGTAGAATTTGGCTATAACTAAGGAACTAGAAAGTAATCTATGGATAGTTTTAGGATGTTTAGGCTAAAAGGGATCTATGTTTACAATGGTTCTAGCTTAGTATTAAGGCCTACCTACTCAATTCACACACTATAATGATGAGGGTGTCAGGTGTTTTGCCAATATATACCATTAACCACATGTTTATACTTGGCCAAAAAACTAAGTTGACTTCCCCATTGGTGATGAAATTCAAGTAGGTAGGCCTTAGGTAGACAACTATTTAAATTAATTTTAAGATTATGTGATTTGATAGTGTGTACAAGAAAGAGAAAAATATTTAAACTAAATGGTATATTGAAAAACCACCTAATTAGACTATGTGATCTATTCTAATCATGCAAGCAATTGAAAGTGAAAGTGTGATATAATTACTATGATATAAATGTTAATTCCAACTTTAAAACACAATATAGTGTTAGTTTAGATGATAGTTATACAAAGATTATAATATAAAGTTGATAGTGTTGTTATTGTATTGTTGAAGTAAGGGTCTATTAAGAACTATGTTGATAGTGTCAACCTAGTCTTTGAAACAGAAGGTAGAACTAGGTCAACTAGGCTGACCTAGTTTGAAGTATAAGGATAGTTTTAAAGATACAAACTATGAAAAATAAACTATAATGAATAATAGAAATGACAAAGAAAGAGAGAAAAGAACATTGGTAGGCTAGAATATGTAGAGGAAAGTGAAATTGTTGTTTAAGTTCTTTGATTTTTACTTGCAAATTTTACCAATTGTGTAGACTGAGTTGACTTATTTTTACATTTGTATGTTTTCTAAATATTTTGAATATGACTATACCAGCCTGACCAGCCTAATATGTTTTTTGAAAGCCTATAATATATCTATATCATCTTGGTCAACTATTATGTTTGATGGAAACTTGTAAGTGTAATGTGTTGACTTGTTCGATCAAGTAGCCTATTTGGAAGTGAAAAATTGTATTGTGTTAACCCACTCAACCTAGGAGCTTGTATCTAATGAATACCTACATAAACATAACATAGTCATTTTGATGTGACTATGTGTTAAACCTACACATAAAAGTTAGAAACTAGACTGGCCCTATCAACCTAATATTTCAAATATAAAAAATAATAAATAAAATGATAGAATAAAAACATGAGAGAAAAATTTAAGGATTAGATTCACATAGGGTTCACCATAATGTATGCTATCAAAAATGCATCATGTCTATAAATCAATCCTAACTAGATAAAATTGATCTTACTTAAACTTATGATTGGGGATATATTAGATAATTGGTAACATGACCAATATGTGGATCCATTGGACCCAATTAGGGGATATCTTATCTCAATAAATAATACTAGGGATGGTTTCAAAGCCTCTAGTCAAGAACAATCATGAATAACCCTAACTAAGCCCTATGTTTTCATAGTCACTAGACTAAGAACAAGTAAATCAAAGAAATCTAATCTAGTGCTCAATAAATATTATGGCATAATATGGGGCTTAGTAAATAGCAAACATGCATACGAGAATATCACTTAAGCTATGTATGAGTAAGACCCTAATGCATGAATAATGAGAGTAATATTGTCTAAAGATAATACTTATGTTACTTTTATCTAATAAAGAGATGGACATAGTTAGAGAATACTTACCAGAAAGATAAAACCATCGAGACTCAATCTCTCCCTTGGACAAAGGGGATTCAAAAAATGTTGTTATGGTTTGTAAGGATCATTAAGAAAGGTCAAAGCATCTAAGACTTATCCACAAGACTAGATTCTCTAAGTAAAAACCCTAGCTAAGACTGCTCAAGTAAAATGGTGAAAGAATAGATTGTAAATAAGTTCAAGCAAATAATAAATCTTTATCATTGGTAAATAATGATGAAATGAACTTGTATATATAGGGATATTTAACCCTAAGCCTTTATGAAAGTTATGGCCAATAGGATCGACCCAGTTGACCTAGTACTATTATCGATAAAAATTCACTAAGTCATGAGCTAGGTTAGACAAGAGCTGACCTATACCCTAAATGAATTTTACCAATACGAGTACAGGGTTGACCCGATTGATCGAGTAATATAAATATTCAAAATGGGATTTAGGTGAGTAAAAGAGGGATAAAAGGTGGGGAATGAATAGAGGAGTGTGTAAAATAGGAGTAATAGCTTAGGGGAATGTTTTAGGAGTTAGTTGGATTAGTAATAAGTGGAAATAAGGGACAAAAATCCTATGAAGCACCAATGGTCTACCCACCCCTTTCCCAATGCACCCCTTAGGGTGCGCACTCAGAGAGATTGAGTCTTGGTGGGTTCTTACAAGATAAAAAGCATTAGTGTTTGATAAAAGTGTGAAAATATTATGTGTATACATTATGAAAATCATTTTTATAACAAGATCCAAAACCTATCTATGAAGTGCTTCTTACCATCGAAATTGTTAAGAAGCTAGAGAACTTGGTGTACATTTTATTTTAAAAAATCAAAGACTAGTTTATCCCCTAGTGTAAACAAACTTATGCCACAAAGCAATTTAAAAAAATTGTGGAAGCATGTAAGAGTTTTTTGGCCCAAGTGGGTACCACTACTTATCTAATAGAAGGGGGTTTTTCTAGATTAACATGAACCACCATATTTTTAGAAGATAGGATTAATCCACAAGAACACCAATGCTATTAATCAGTTGAGAATGCACTTATAATAAGTAATAAATCATAGTGTGCCAAAGAATTTCACGATTTAGAGTTACTTGAAACTCAAATAAGCAATCATCACTAAGAGCTTAACATAATTTTTATGGTACTCCAAGGACAAGTTTTTAACATAGGTTAGAATACTTGAAAATTTACACAAAGATGATACCACATCACTTAAGTGTTTGACTACTCAAGCAAGTGACTTCCTCAAGTAACTCGAGGAGACCAAACAAATCAAAGGTGAATTATAATATATTACCTCTACGCGCTAAACTGTATTAAATCATTGGGAAGAGGTTTTAGACACCTAATTATGACCACATTTGGCTTTGAACCATAATTTATATTGATTCCTACCAAACATTTTAAATTAAGCCTAGGAATCACTAAACATCCCAATTACATCTACACATTCTTCATCAATACTTAGAATTATGTTGCAACATCCCTATTTATTCTACTATCCCATACATAATAGTAACCTCTCATATATTCATCCCTAGTCACCTTGCAACCTAATAACTTCCATTTTGGCCTATAGACTGACTAAGTGGGGAAATTTAATAATTATAAAAAAAACTAAAATGCTAATCAAAATGAATCAACTAATTAAACTAGATTAATTTCTTAGCTAGTTAATCTATTTGTAATTATTGAATATCTAAAAATGGAAATTCCAAAAATGAAAAATATGATGCTTATTCATCATTGCTTTTGCAAGTCACCATTCCACTTGAAAATTATTTAGATTTAAGTGGAGGACATAATAATTTTGACCTATGTTTCCCCACATGGACCTAACTCAACTTCGGTTAAACCTAAACCTAAGTACACTTTGGTTAGAGTTATTTATCTAGGATATGAATACAAGGTCATACCTATTGATATAAAATATATCATAAGACAAAGTTATAATGATAAGTATTAGATAGACACAACTTTCAATAAAATTTACCATGCCAAATTCATAATCCAATAAAATCCAATCATCCAAACTAAGGTGCCAAGGAGAGAAGGAGCAAATAAAGATTCATTTCCATTTATGTCTTCATACACAAAATAAGCAAGCCAAATCAACAAGACATCTTAGAGATACAAGGAAGGTAATGTAATGATGATCTTTGTGTTTTTTTTTATTTCCATTATAGTTTTGTTACCTATGCTCTCCTTAGTGTCTAGGCTAGATGTGTTAGGATTTTAGTGTGTTATTTTGATTTGTTTTATTGTACTAATACCATACTAACCTCCCTTCTACATATTCCTTGCTCACATAATGACATGCCCAGTGGGACTGATGATCCCATATGGCCAAGGAGGTTGATATGTTGGTTTTAGTTTGTCTAGTGGATGCATAATATTCAAGTTTCACGTCTTAGCTTTGTTTTTTTTTACGTCTTTATATCTTAAGCAAGTCATAAGTTGTAGGGATCAATGTTAATTTTCTAGATTGATGTTGATTACAAGAATTATCCATGATCTCTTTGTTAAAAATAGAACCTGGCAAGGAACATGGCTAAGAATGCTTTTACTTGATTTTTCTCACCTTCAATTTGTATTTTATGATCTACATGTTGTTTGCCTAACTTATTTCTTGCAAAATACATTAGATGTTTTATTTTTAAGTTCATTTACTAATCATTTTTCTATCCAAATAGACTTTAGTTTTCTATGTTTTATAGGAAATCTTGATGACCTACCTAATCAATGCCATTTTTTATAATAGATGTCGATCCCTATGGATTTGTTATGATTGGTTTATAAGACAAAAAATCAGAAAACTCGAGAGCTAAAATTGAAATATTATTTTCTCACTTAATTTTGGGATTCTAAGTAGGAAAACCCTTTAAAACTTTGGGGGTCTTGAGGTGGAAATATCAAATTTTAATCATGGTTAAAACTTACACATGTTGTATTTGGTACTTAAAATGTACTTATTTATTTTCATCTCTTAGTTGTTTTTGAAATTTTTATAATTATCAACAACAAAGCCAATGGGATCAAACTTCATTACATACTTCATTTTAGTGTTATAAAAATGAACTCTCAAATTTGTTAAATACTCATAAGAGTTTTTGTTTTATAATTACTTGTTCAAGTGTTTGTTTAAGCAAGATGAGTGATGCTTGTATGCTCTCCTCCCATCCCCTTTAAAGAAGGTAGGTGCTAAAAGATGCCCACTCCTTGATTTTTGTCAATTTAGTCCAAAAGTGTGGAAGGAATGTCACTAAGGCCCTCCCAAAATTTGTATGGTTTGGGTAACCCCAAAAAACCCTAAAGTCCTTCCACTTGTATTTATTTCATGTATTTTGGCTTATGGGTAGGAGGTCATTGCCTCCCCATATGTTCCCTACAGAATTTTTGACTCGAGAATTCATCTCCCAACATAATTTCAAACCCACTCCATGGTGGGGTATATAAATTGAGGGTGGCCCACTAGGATGATTGTTTTTAGAAGTTAAAAAAATCTTCATTAGTGTTACTCAACCACAAAATGTATGGGAAAATTGAACATCGTAGTACACTAAGAAATTGAGGGATGTAGTGGTTGTGAAAAGGATAAGCATTTTTAATAAAAATCCGATTGATATGGATCCAAATGAAATTATTATGCCCTAATGTTGGACACACATAGTGGACCATTTAGAAATTAATAAAAATTGATAGTTTAGATAACCCCACTTATCACAGACATACTGTTGATGTAGGATGAGCAACCCAAATTTCCATGTCATCATACAAACTCTCAAGAGAAGAGGGGGCGTAAAAACCTGAGTTTTATGTACTTTAATTTTTTGGATTAACAACTTAAAATCCTCTCAAGAGCAAGTATATATAGAAAATTTTATAGTGTAATGCAACCTTGTCAATTTTAGAATTTAAGACATTACACTTAGGTGTTTCTATCATTTGTCCTTTTTACTTGTATGGTCTTATGTAAAAATATTTGTTTGTCATACCATGTCCAAAACAAGTATTTTTGTTCATAACTCCTTTATTTGAAGAGGTGTTATGCCATCCATTTGACACCACACTTTGCCTTGGTTATCTATCAAGCTTTTATGTGTGTGTTACTTGTTTAATTTGGGAATCATTACACTACTTGTTGCATCTCAAACATTTGCATTAGATACTTTAGTCCAAACCTTTTGCCATGTGATTTCCTTTAAATCATGTGATTAAACTATTTGATTTTTTCCCATATATTATCATTTTTGATATCAAGTTTTAAATCTTTGTTATACCTTTCTTATTTTCAAATCACGGTTATGCTTCCCATTTTGGTCTATGCCTAATATCATCATTTCATCTATTATTATCTATCTTTTTGTCTAGTTTAAGAAACTTAGCCTTCTAAGTTGATTTCAAAATTAGCCTTGACAAGTTTATATCCAAACATTCATTAGTTTATTATTATGCCTTGAATAAATTTAGCTTAGGTGTTAGCCTTAACTTTTGGGTTGTAACTTAGATTAATTCCTTGCTTGATTTTTAGACTATTCTTGCGCCTAATTTTTGGGGAGGTCGTATATTTTCCATATGCCTAAAATTCAATGTCTTTTGCCAAATTACAAAGTGTGTGTTTAAATTTGACTTCCTAGTTTGTGTTAAAGTGTTTCAAATTTGTTAGATTAAATATCTTGCCTTTTAGACCTCATTTTGTTTGAAGTCTAGCTTTTATGCCTTATTTTCCAAAAGAATTAGTAATGCATGTTTTGAGCCTAGATTTTCTACCTTTTTCTCTAAAATAACTAGCAACCTTTGTTTCTTTAGACCTAGATTACAATTGTTTGAAACACTTTTTACCTAAGTTTGGCATTCTAATTTTTATTCATCCACTTGACCATTTGTGTAAGACATTTGATGTTAAAATATTTTTCCCAAAGTTTATCATTACCCCTTTTTGGAGTTGCAGCTCAAGTTCTAGACCTAGGTTAGACCATGTTCATAGCCATACTAAGTTTAGACCTGTTACGATTTAGACTGAGTACCTCTTCCTAGACTAATTCCACTTTCAAAACTAGACCTAGACCCTAACCATTTTCATAGAATAAGACCACCCTTTTTGGGCTAATTTCCAAACCTATCCATGTTGATTATCATCTACCATGATCACCCATTTTTAGGTTGATTAACATATGATGGTTGACCTTTAAATGATTATGAAATTTGATCCCATAACTATACCATTACCATTCTAGGACCTCATCAGTTGGCTAATGATAATAACCAAGATTCATAGTTCCCTACCATTACCATTCCAGGCCCTCATACTTTGACTTCTGTTAGTACCTAAGCTTCATAACACCATACCATTACCATTCTAGGCCCTCATCCTTTGGATTATGTTAGCAACCAAACTTTAAAACACCCTTCTATTACCATTTCAAGGCCTTCTAGATCCAATATGTCACTATCTCAATAAAGTTGTATAATCATGACTTAGTGGGTCATAGTTGCCATCCTACACTAGCAACATGTCTTTGTTGAGGCCATATTTCATGATCCCATTTACAAAGGGATCATTATCTATCCACAAATATTTCTTCATCCATTAGCAACCTTACTCCAATTTAAAAAAAATATGTTAACCATTGAGTGACAATGGAGCCAATCAATACCTCTCCAAGATCTATTATTTGAATACCAAAATGTGTTCAAAATTGATATTTTACAACCAATTGTAAACCAAGGCCAAGAGAACCAACCAATATTCAATATTTTTGTTAAAACACCTATTTTTGATGAGTTAACCTGTGATAAGTCACCTTTAAATCCTTTCCCTTTAGTTGAGGAGTTTCACTTTGACAAGCCATTCTTTGTTGAGTCACATCTTAATTATTATAAAATCCTTTGGGAAAATCATTCTCTTGACCATTTTATTATTTTTAAAGAATCTCCCTTTGACAAGTTAGTCTCTATGGATTTGTCTCTTAGCCATTTCCCCCTCATTGAGGAGTCTCACGTTGACAAGCCAATCTCTATAGAGTCCTTATTAGTTAATATAATTTTTGAAGATCCCATTATGCCATCATAGGCCATTAATTATTTAACACCAAAAATTCAACCAAACATATTTATAACAACATCCATAGTCGATGAAAAATTATAATTAGAGTCAGGTTTTATTTTTGAATCGATATCAGATTTAGCATCAAAAGTAGAATTGATGTTAGTCTCAACATCAAATTTAGAGTTCTTTGAGTCAAAATTAGAATACATTTATGGTTGTTATAGCATTGGTTACACATTCCTTGTAGATAAATTTTAATATATTTTTTATCTTTACATGGTTTTTGAGGATGATTACTCCAGCATTGGTACAAGTTCTCTTAGTATCTTCTATGAGGATTGTGATGCCTCTTTCCATTTCATTACCATTCCATCTACCATTAATCACACCTAATATATCTATTATATTGAAATTCCACCTCCCACAAATTTTGATTGGGACTAATAGAATCATACTTTATTGAACTACATCCATGGAGACATATCAGTTGAAAACTATTAGTGGGACCAAAACCACATTCATTCACAAGAAGAAAAATATCCTAGTGAAACCTTTTTAGAGGCTCTAGTGGGAAATCAAAGTCTAAACTTAGCATCTTCTAGTGAAACATTTTTGGAAGTACTAGAAGATAATCAAAGTAAAATGACAATATTCCTTAGTGAAACTTTATCAAAGGCACTATGGGACAATTAAGACAAATTTATTGGTGAACACTTCTTTGTGGTGATAATATCTAAGCACAATAGTTCTTCATTTCTTGATTAAGACATTATCAAATATAAAATTAGTAAAAATTCCATTCTACAACATAATCAAATGGTATCTACTCTCATGTCTGAACAACAATAAAATCTAGTGGTCCTATCAAGAGCATATTCAAAAGTCTTTGGCCCCACTACAACCAAAATTAAGATGAATATAGAATCAACAACATTATGTGTGCTTTAGAATTCAAATATTAATTTATTTCCTCATCATTATAAATTCCATTATCATCCACATTTACAGTAATAAATTAGACCTTTTATCCACTATTTATCCATATTTACCATCCATGGCCACACTCTCCTTTGTAGAGGTTACAAAGAAATCGCATCTCAATGTTTGGAGGAAATGTAATCAAAAACCCAAAAAGATCACAACTACATTATTGGAGTCTAAATTTTCAGCAAGTTATTAATAGAGAAGCTATTTAAAAGAGGTTTGGTCTAGTAATTTACTTGATTGATTATTATGGTTGTATCATATGTTGATCAGGATGTGCATTTCCAGATTAGTGTGAACAATAGAACCATATCTTTGCCTTGTCATTTACATTGACTTTTACATTTTCCATTAATATTATCATTGTTTCATACCCTACCATCTACCTTGCCTTATCACTTGGGGGCAACCCTATTACCATTATATATAGTTATCATAACATCACCACCCTTGAGTAATTCCATATTGTATACTGACCTAACATACCTTCACTATTGACCAAACTTGTTTTTGACTTGATCTACCTATTGGAGAGTTATTAATTATGTCATGAAGGTGTCCACATGAGTGGATGAATAACCTTGATAGTCTAGGTGACAATGACAAAGTGTGCAATGTTCTTGTTTTAGTATGCTTGAAGTATGATTGATTGATCTTCTATTTTGGCATGGTTAGAGATGTTTAGGGATGAGTATAGACTATTGATCATGTGAAAAAATTCCCTTAGATATTTTATAAGTTTTGAGTGCTTTTGTTCATGAGTGGATTTCATTTGGTTGGTCACTGTTGTCATCTAGACATTTTGGATCTAGTGGCAAAAAATCTGAGAAGGCAGTTTGATGATGTCACCATTGCCACATGTGGATGAATTATGGGGAGTAGGCCATATGGTTATGATAAAACTAGTCCCTAGTTGTAATGTGTTAGATATCATGTCATCCACTTAAACATATTGAAAGATATGTGGGTGAAAATTTGGGCTCTTGAGTATTTTGACAGTGTTTTCTATGTTCAAATAGAGTTGAGTAAGCATGTTGATGATGTCAACATTCACATGTATGGATGTTTTTGAAATAAATGGTCACATGGGTTTATTAATTAATATTACTAGTTATTATATTTTAAATCTTAGATCATGCACCTAAGTGCATTAAAATATATACAAGTGCAAAATTGGTCTCCCAGGCATTTTGACAGTGGTTTCCCATACTTAACCAAATTTACAATGAGGCAAAAAGAGATGAGTAAGCATATTGATGAATTAATATCTTACACATGTGAAACTTTTAGGAGAAAGTAATCATATGTTTTTATTAAATTTTATGCCTACTTTATTTTCACTATTTTTTTGGGTCAGGCTCTAATGCGGGGCAAAAGATATGCATGTTAAAAGTTTGCCTTATAGATATTTTTTTTACATAGTTGGCTCTATGGAAGAAAAATCTGAGTGAGTATTTAATGTTTTTATATATCATAGATGTTATAATTATAGGATTAGTTTTTCATATGGTTGTATTATTCTATGTGATTAAATCATATAATCTAAATTTAAGAACATGTGAGTAAGTGAGGAAAAAGTTATGACTGTGTAAAGTTGGCCTTCTAGGCATATTTCAATGGTCCCCATAGTCTACTTTACAGGAAGATAAATATTACGACCAAATCAATATATAATGCCTCATGAGTAATCATATAATCAATATATATGGTTAAAATTAAGTCAAATAGGTCAAAGTGTTTGTTGGTTAATGAAGGTAAAGATCGAGCTCCTTACAAAAGGATCAACGAAGTGTGTTTATTTAAAGGACTCAAGAAGAAACAAGATGAGGACAAGTGCTTGATGGTTAATAGTATAAGTGATTAGAAGGAATGAAAAGGTACCAAGTGTCATTATCATGGGGATTTTGAGCAAGATAAAATGGTGAACACTGCATGATAAGGACCTGGTTGATTTGTAGAGATCAATAGTGCACAATGAGTCAACATTGCAATATTACATGAGATGAGGTCAACGTGTTCAGGGTTTAACATTTGGATTTGGTATAAAATGTGTTAAAGGTTGATATTAATATAATTATATTTATGGTACATGTTTAATCTAAGCAATAAGGACTCAATATATGAGCATAGTGTCTGAAGTTTATCCATGACCATTTACATTTGAATATTTAAATTTACAAAGGAAAAAATAATTATTTGTATTTTGGCCATATATTTTAATAAAGACATAATTTTCTCATGGTGTAAAAATATAACTTGTAGAGGAATCCAAGGAACATCTAGAAATATAGATTTTAAAGTGTCTACTAACATAGTTATGAAAGTTGGTTTGTGATAGATAGTGGTTATCAATATTGCTCAACATTGCTCAATGTTATGGAAGAATTTGAATTTGGAATAAGCAAGAAAAGAACCAGGGAGAATTTGGTAGGAGGGACAGATCCCAGGGGAAGAACAGAGGAAGAAGGAAAATGTGGAGGGCCAGGATTATTGATTGACGTTGACAAACGAAGGGATTCATTTGCTAACGAGCCCCCTAGTGGGGTCAGAAATACCCCACTGAATAGTGTGTTAGAATAGTACATGGAGAAAGTGAAAGATAATGATGAATATAAAAAGGAAAAGAATTATGAAAGACAGACAGGGACCCTTGAACAAAGGACCTGGTCATCGTTGTTTGGGAAAAAACCAATTGGGAAATCCCTTTTTCCACCGATGACATCTAAATCATGCTGGGAGAAAGGTGAGTTTCAAGTTTTTATCCCAAATCCTTTACTTGATTTCTCAGTGTCATCTATGGAACTCACTCTAGTAGGTAAGTTTCTAGGAGCTAGACCAAATATAGATTCACTCAAAAATATGATAAAAAAGAAATGGACTATACGTGGAGACGTTGACATTGCACCAATGGTGAATGGTTTCTTCTCTTTTATTTTCAACTGTAAGGAAGATTTGAATAAGGTTCTTAGTGAAGGGCCTTGGTCTTTTGGAAAATGCTCTCTTACAATCAAAAAATGGGAACCAGATATGGATTTATTAGACTCTTTCTTCTTAACTACCCCTATATGGGCTAGACTTCTTGGTCTTCCATTAGAATTCTGGCATGAGGACATTTTTAATGGAATAGCTAGTTCATTTGGTGAGTTAGTGGTAGTGGATCATGCCACAGCTTCAAGAACTAAACTCTAAAGAGCTAGAATTTATGTTAAAGTGGCAGACCCGAACCATCTCCCTAAAAAAGTGGAATTAATTTCAAAGCTTGGTAAGAAAACCCAAGAGATTGTCTTTGAAGATTTGCCAAATTCCTACTATGCATGCAAGAAACAGGGGCATTGGGTAAAGAATTGCCCCAACAGGGGTAGAACCCATCCTAGAAGTGTTCAGGAAGGGAAAAATATTAAGATTCAACAAAAGAAAATATGGAAGGTAAAAGAGGACTATTGAAAGATAGGAAAGAATCAAGAAATTTTAGCAGATCTATGCACAGAAGAGGATACCATTTCTACAACTGAAGAGGATGGTGTCCTAAATTTATTAGGAGCTATAGAGCCTCATTTAAAAAAATTTAGTCCCCAGAATGAAGAGCAGGGGATGAAATTAGAGAATAAAAAATCAGAACATCTAACAGAGGAAGAAACAAATTTTCTAAACCAGATCGTTGGTACCCAAAGTTTAGAAAATCAATTTAATGTGGTAAAGGATAACGATGGATTAGAGGAAGGATAAGTGTTGCCTGAAGGGGGAAAAATTTTAGAAGAAGGAGAGCTATGTGATACTCAGATGGGGGAGAAGCAGGTGTCATTTAAGGATGATAATAACATTCCTATGGAAGAGGCCCCATCGGTAGAAGAAAAGAAAGAGGCAGGTAAAAACTCAAAAGACCAAAAGATAAAAGATGAGAAAAAGAACAATACAAAGAATATGGTGATGATAAGTGTCAAGGTGAAATCTATTGGTCTTCTTAGGCAAAAAGAAGGAAGAGGAACTGAACCGCAATCTAAGATAAAATCAGATGTTGGCTCTCTAGATAAACCTGGGAAAAATCTGCAAAGAAGAATAGAGAGATGGAAAGCAAACAAAATATTGCAGATGGCAGGCAGACAATTTTGTTGAACTTGTTCCAAAATAATAAAAAGTAATGAAAATATTAAGTTGGAATATTAGGGGGTTAAATAGCATAAACAAAGTAGATATAGTTAGGAATTTTGTCAGAGAGCAAAAGCTGGATTTCCTTCTGCTCCAAGAAACCAAGATGAGTAAAGAGAAAGTAGAATAGATCAAAGACTTTAAAAATTACTCTATCAAGGCCAGCAGCTCTAAAGGTGCTTTAGGGGGCACCATGATGCTATGGAAAAAGAATCAATATGCTGGTTCTATTTTGATGGAAAGTAAAAACCTTATGGCTATTAAAATTACTAGTTTTGACCAAAAGGAAAGTTGGTATGTTGTAAATATCTATGCTCCCAATGTCAAGAACCAAAGGAAAAAGGTTTGGGAGACTATCTCAAATCTCAAAAGCAAAGATTATTGTGGGCAATGGATTATAATGGGAGATTTTAATGTTCCCCTCTATGAACATGAGAAAAAGGGGGGTAATACCATTCAAATGGAAGGGAGATTCGATCTCATGGAGTTTATAAATAAAGAAGGACTAATGGATATGGAGCTACAGGGAATTCAATTTACATGGAGCAATAAGAGAATTGGTAATGACTGTATACAGGCCAAGCTTGATAGGGCTCTCATTTCTCCAGATTGGACAAAAGATTACATTTGTAAGTTGGAAGTGTGCCATAGAATAGGTTCAAATCATTACCCTCTTCTCTTCACAGCAGTCAAATTGAGACAGAAAAAGAATCATCCTTTCAGATTTGAAAAGATGTGGATGCAACACCCACAGTTTGAAAGTAAAATACAAGAGTTGTGGAATATACCTATCGAGGGGACATCCCTCTTTAGAGTTGCATCCAAGCTCAAAAACGTTAAAAAGGAAGTTAAGAAATGGAATAAGGATTGTTTTGGAAATATATTCAAGAAAAAGAATACTATCAAGGAGGAAATTAGTAGAATTCAGGAAAAAATTCAGCAAAACGGATACACCTCAGACTCCCTTATAGAAGAAAGGGAACAATTGGTTCAATATCAAGATATTATAACTAAGGAAGAAATCTATTAGAGACAAAGATCTAGGGTGTTATGGTTGAAAGAAGGAGATAAAAATATAAAGTTTTTCCATCTTTCCACTCTAAAACATAGAGCTAAAACTCATATTCAATACTTGAAAAAAGGAGATCAGAAGATGACAGAGGAAAAGGAAATAAAGGAGGAAATGCTTTCCTTTTTCTCTTCCCTGATGAAGCCTGATATAAATATCAATTTGGATAGTCAGGCTGATATCCTACATGTGGTTCCTCCTTTGGTTTCAAAGGAGCAGAATAACATGTTATGCTCCATTCTGAAGGAGGAGGAAATCTTCAAAGCAGTAAGTTCTTTAGGAGGAGATAAAGCACCTGGGCCAGATGGATTTCCCATGTTCTTTTTTCAAAAGCTATGGAAACTTGTTGGCAAAGATGTTAGTAATGTGGTGAAGGAATTCTTTGGAGCCAAACAGATGCTGAAGGAAGTTAATGCCACTTTTCTGTGTCTGATTCCTGAAAAGATCAGAGCTGATTCTCCTGATTAGTTTAGACTGATTAGTCTGTGCAACTCCTTCTATAAGATTATATCCAAAGTTTTTACTACTAGACTAATTCAAGTGATCCCTTCGATTATTGCTGATCAGCAAAATGGATTCATCCCAGGAAGACAAATCCTCAACTCTGTAATAACCGCTCATGAGAATATTCATTCGTTGTTCAGCTCTAACAATGAGGGGTTCATAATGAAAGTGGATATTGCAAAAGCCTATGACATGGTGGACTGGTTATTCCTTTCAAATAGTCTTATTGCCTTTGGCTTTGAACAAAGAGTGGTTGATATTACAAAGCAGTTGATATCTACTACTTCTATTGTAGTGTTGGTAAATGGGAGTTCGTCTTGATTCTTTAAACCATCAAGGGGATTGAGACAAGGGGATCCTATATTCCCTATTCTGTTTATAATTATGGCTAATAGTATGGGACGATATATAGGGGCCTTAGTTCGTAAAGGTTTATTTAAGGGTCTGAAACCCTCTTCGCATCCTTTAATATGCTCCCATGGTCAATTTGTTGATGACACTATTTTCATGGGGCAATTTGAAGTCACAGAAGCAAGAACTTTGAAGAAAGCTATAAATTTATATTCAACTGCCTCAAGACAACTGATCAACTGGAACAAAAGTGCAGTTTTCTTTACTAATACCCCAAGTCATAGACATAACAAAATAGCTAAAATCCTTGAATGTTCCATAGGATCTTTCCCCTCCTCCTACTTGGGTCTCCCTCTTGGGATGAAAGTTCCTGAAGCTTTTTGGGAAGGACTTATTAACAAATTTAGCAAGAAACTAGTGGGATGGAAAGGTAATTTTATAAGTTAGGTAGGAAAGCTTACCTTCCTCAAAGCAAGTCTTCAAAGCATACCCACTTATGCTTTGAGTCTTTTCAGAATCCCCACCAAATTTGCAGAAGCTATTGAAAAAATTTAGAGAAACTTTCTTTGGATAGGTACTGAGGAGAAAAGGAGAATGCCTTTAATAGCATGGGATAATATTTGTAAACCTGTCAGGGAAGGAGGACTAGGAATAAGGAAAATTATAAGTATGAACATAGCTCTCTTAGCCAAGTAGGGATGGAGGGTTTATCAGGACAACAAAGAATGGAGCAAAATATGGAAGCATAAGTATTTATTCAAGGCAAAGTCCCTCTCTGAGTTCTTTTCTTACCCTGGCGTCTCCCATCCATCTGCCATATGGGAGGCAGTTCAGGGTACTAAACAAGTTTTAGAAGAAGGAAGCTCCTGGAAAGTTGGCAATGGAAAAAAGGTGAAATTTTGGGAGGATGTTTGGTTAAAAGGAAAACCTTTGATAGATGAAATCCAAGATAAAGAAATAATAGAACAATGTCAGCAAAGAGTGGGAATAATGGTTAACCAATACTGGCAGAATAACTCTTGGGTGAACCTTACTGATCTTGATCAAGATTTCAAGGATATACAACTATCCCTAAATGCTATATCTCTCTACCCTAATCTTGAAGATAAGATCGTTTGGCATAATGAGCCTAGTGGATAGTTTAAAGTTTCTTCCATTTTCACTTCAAAGGGAAATGGCAACAAACCTTTGTGGACGATGGCCTGGATTAAGGGGCTCATCCCTAAAATCAAAATATTTTTCTAGACCCTACTCCAAAATAAAATCTTAACTTTGGACAACTTACAGAAAAGAGGAATATATGTTGTGAATAGGTGTATTCTTTGTAAGAAGGGCTTTGAAGATAGAGATCACTTGTTTGTGAACTGTTCATTTACGCAACAAGTTTGGAAAGAAATCCTCAATCTATGGGGTATTGCTTGGATTCACCACAAAAATGTGGAATTATCTCTTAAAAGTTGGTATTGCCCCTCCAAGAATCCTAAAGTTATATTTTTATGGAAACTAACTCTTCCCCATATTTGGTGGGGAATATGGAAGGAAAGAAACAATCAAATTTTTAGAAGTAAAGAATTACCTGGATGGGTGGTGGGACAGAACATCATTAGAGCTATTAAGGAGAATTTTTCATCACAAAGGAAAAGCCTAACCTTTCAAGTGGATAATCCCTTAAGACCGGAAAATTCTAAAGGTAAACCTAAAAATCCTAGATTAGGTGTTATATGGAATGTCCCCCCTCAAGGGTAGATAAAAGGAAACTTTGATGGAGCTGCTAAAGGGAATCCAGGGAATGCAGGATGCGGAGGAGTCTTGAGAAACCATACGGGAAATGTAATCGATGTTGTTGCAATCCCCATTGGAAAATCGAATTGTCACATTGCCAAAGCTTCTGCTGCCCTTCAAACCATCAAACTAGCTATGGATTCGGGATATTCAAAATTATGGCTGGAAGGGGACTCATTGAATATCATAAATATTTTTGTGTCATGGACTATAGAGGCTATGGTGATGGAGATGAAAACTTTAATCAAAAAATTTGAAAAAGTAACAATTACCCACATCTACCATGAAGCCAACAAAGTTACAGATTGGTTAGCAAATTATGCAGTCTGAACAAGACACAAAGTGAGGTGGCAGGAAACATTAGAAAAGAATGTGGATCTTAGATCACTCATTCATCATGAAGCAACTCATGCAAAGGAGGGAAAGATTAGATTGTAATAGAAAACTAATGAGTTGGAGGAGTGGCATCGCGGGGAAAGATTTACAATCATTAAAGAGGAAGGCTCTAGAGAATGAGAAGTAGATCCTGAACATGCCTAAAAAAGGCAAGTTTTGAACCAAATCGGTAGCAGGTGGGATCATTGTATAGCTCACAGTGATTGGGTATCAAAGGAAATCTGCATGGCTCGCGTAAGGAAAGGAGAACCAAGGAAGTAGGAACCCAAAAACTGTGAAGAATGGAGAGTGAAACAAGATGTCTGGAGAATCCTATAGAGAGGGAAGGTTGTGAACTATATGGAAAGGCTCCATGGTTCAAAACCTCATATTACAATGGCTTTTTTCAAAAACTAGATCGATGATAGGGTCACTCTGCATGGCATCATAGTGAATCTAATAGAGGAATTTATAGCAGAGGTTACAGGGCTGCCTACGGATGGATTAAAATTCTCCAAGCAGATTAGCATTTCAAATGAGGCCTTTTGCAAATTCCCTAAGATAGACATTGAAGAGCAGAAGCTAGTAAAGAGTGGGGATTTCTATGAACTGGAACAGATTAAGGGTATATGGAGGGATGTCTTATGCTGTATTAGGGAGTACTTCATCCTTGATGGAAGAAGCAAGAGAGTCCACAAATTCCACTTTGTATTCCTAAATCATTTCAGACACAAAGTAAGGATTTCCTTTCCCTTTTATCTGCGTTTCTCTTTGATCCAAAGTTTATTCACTCACAGGAAGAAGGAAATGCATCCTATTCTACATGAAGGATTAATTCTGATAATCGAAGGCTATTGCAAGAATAAGGCCATGGTTAAGAACCCTTACCTGGGGAAAAATAAGGATTCACGGAGTAACAAGAGTGAAATTGTTAAAGGGAAAGATAAAATCAAAATCAAGCCCCCTAGTGTCAAGAATCCGAATGTTGACGAGGACACAGAGTGGGAGAGAACTGATAAGTCTTGGGAGGAAAGCTTGGAGGAAGAGGGAGGAACAAAAAGCAGGAATACAGGTTCCAATGAGGAAGAAGAAGTTCAAGAGAAGAATGAGAAAGGAGTCAACATAGAGGAGTCTAAAAATAGTGAAGATGACTCTGAGGAAAACCAACAAGTGTCTGAGGATGATAAAGTCCTGGATGACCCTGCTGAGGACCCTGTTTCAATAAATGAAAGGGAAAACACAGTACAGCTCGACAACCATGAAACAGACTTAGAAGTTCAAGCTAAAATGAAGGAATAGAATCAAAGGGGCAGAGAGGATCACTTTGAAGAAGGTAGGAACAGTCCTAATAAGAACAGAGAAGAGTGGAGTGATAAAAGGCAGAATGATGGAAGGCAGACACCTACGAGATGGGTTAATTGCAAAGCAGAGGCTATCCTCCAACTTGATTCATGGATGTTTAAGGAGATAATGGATCTCAAAAGGAAAGTGGAAATTATGGAAGATAACCAGAAGGCAGTTTGGAACAAAATCAGTAACATGGAAAAATAGATGAGAGACATCCCCATCAAGCTCAAGGACTATGAGAACAACCTAAGGGAACTCATCAAGGAGAGCAGAATGAAAATGGAGGAAGTTACATCAAACATATGTGCTGCAACTGTTAATATTGGAAGAAGAGCTAATGAGGAGATCAAATCCTTGGAGGGGCCTAGCAAAAGGATGAGACAAAGCTCAAGAAAGAAATCTATGCAAGAGGGAGCCATGTCGGCGGCAACTGCCATTCAAGATACTGTTGTGAAAGGTAAGGAAGTAGTGAAAATGATTTTGGAACTGGAAGAATAGTATGGTTCTTCTAGTTGGTTGTGTTTTCTGGTCATGTTTTTTGGTTTTTGTAATCTTTTGACTATGGTGTAGCCAGGTCTTTGTAAAACTTGGGTTTTGACTTGTGGTCTTTCAGGTGCTTTCAGGTCCATATAAAACCTATTTTTGCTACTTCTCTATAGTAGGTTTTAGGTTTTGCCTGTGGTCGTTAATGATTCATCTTTCTTTCCTTATATCTAGGTTTTGGGGTCCCTTCAAAACCTATTTTTACCTTAATCTAAAACATAGTTATGAAAGTTCAAAGTTGACTATGTGTTTGTGCATGGTCTATAAGTGAACTGAGAGGTTTATTCGAGCTTGTTTTGATGTTGTTTAGATGTATCTTGATAAATTAGATATTGGGGAGTGTTTTAAAATCCATGAGTAAGATTTATGTGTATTATTAAGGTTTTACCAATCATATGTAGTGTGAATAAAGGTTTAGAAGTTGATCGTGTAATCATTCATGGTGACTATGTGCACAAAATGTTGTTTGAGAAAATTGTGCTTAAGCAAAATGGTATTATGTTGGTTCTTATAAATTAATGGGGATATATATTTCATATGTAATGGTGCATTTATAAGTGGTCAAGTGTTCTTGTTTTTAATCATTGATGTGCTAAATGGGTGAATATGTCTCTATGAGACCTATAAGAGCTACAAGGACCTTATTGAAAGCTGTAGCTGCTTAAGTGTGACCAATAGATGATACGATAAACCTATGAATTTTGTTTTTGGGTCATGTATTGATGTGAAATATGACCTAAGGACTAAGACATGCTTAATGGCTGACCAAGGTGTTGATTATCAAGTATGCTCTATAAATAGTGAAATCAAAGATGGTGATTTATAAATTTGAGTGAGAGACTTGGGAGAGATTTGAGAGAGGCTTGTGTGTGTGAATTATGGAATGAAGGAGGGGTAGAGTTCCCTATGGATTAGTTGAAGATAAAAATAGATTTAGGACTATTTATATGACCTATAGGTCATAATTCTATTGGTAGAATAGTACTCTTATAGATTAAGTATGAGCAAAGGTTAAGACTTATTATTAGAGTTCCATCATCAGGTTTTGAATATATAATTTCAAATGTGGATGTGTTCATAGGTGTTTTTGTGGTACATTATCTTATAAGGTGGTTAAATCCTCCTTACAAGTTGAAACTTGCTAAATTTTTTGTTGTTATTAAAACTCAACTAGATAGGTGTTATAGCACCTTATAGATTGTAGTATCATTAAATAGAGATTGTAGTTCCTTGATAACTTCCAGTTGGTATAAATTGGTTCTTATTATTTTAGGATAGTAGGCAATTGTAGGTTCTAATGGGTTTTCTTCCCAAAGAGGGTTCCCCACCTATGTCATGTGTTATATGATTTATCTTGCATTATCTCTCTTGTTCTTTGTTATGATTGATATGTATGGTTCATGAATTCTTTTGGTACCTGGTTAAGTATTTGAAAAGATTTAAAATGAAGCTAGATAATTTGAGCTCAATTATTCATGCTTACCCCTCTCAATGATTATACCTCTAATAATTGGTATCAAAGTAGGTCCTTTGGTAAAGGCTTGACAACCTGAAGGTGATCCAAGGTAAAATATGGGTAGTCATCAAGGAGGTTTCTATACTAAGAAATCATTGATGTTTAATAGATCTAATTATGATTTTTGGAATGCAAGGATGACGACATACATTATGTCCCTAGGGTTTAATGTATGGAAATCTATTTTGGATGGTTATATTGCCCCTACTACTCCTTTATCTTGTGATAAAAATGATAATTTATTTGAGAATAATTATAAGCCAATGAATTCCATCACTTGTGGGCTTATAGAGACTAAGTTCACTAAAGTGATCCATTATAAATCTACTAAAGAGATATGGGACAAAATGTGGATCATGTATGAAGGAGATTCAAACATCAAGATTGCTAGGTTGTACACTCATAGAAGGCAATTTAAAAGTCTTAAGATGAAGGAAGAAGATTTTTTGGCATCCTTTCTACAAAGAGTTGATGAGACTGTGAACATCATCAGAGGTCTTAGAGAGAATATTGAAGAGGCTAATGTATTTAAAAATGTATTAAGGTATTTATCTCTCAATTTTGATCCAAAAGTATATGTTATAGAAGAGAGTCATGATCTTACTTAGTTTAATATGGATCAATTACATGACACCCTTACTACATATGAGATGAGAGTACATGATGATATACCACCAAAGAAGGAAGCTTCATTCAAGACATAAATGAAGCTTAAGAGGAAGTTCCAAGGTAATAAATCCAAAGAGGATGACATATCTAATATTGATTAGGATGAACTAATTGATTTGATTACTAAGAAATTGAACACAGACTCAAGGAAGTTTAAGGGTAAACTACCCTTCAAATGTTTTAATTATGGAGAGATAGGACATTTTTATCATAAGTGCCCTCATAAGTATGAGAAGAATGATAATGAAGAGCATGGTAATGGACAAGATGAAGACATGAAGATATACAGGAAGAAAGGATTCAAGAAGTATAATAACAACAAGAAGTCCTTCAAGAATAAGAAGAGTCTCTACACCAATGAAGATTGTAGCTCACCAAATGAGAGTGAAGATAATGATTCAGAATATGATTATGAAGATGATGGTCCTACTAAATATGAAGCTTTATTCATAGTTGAGGAAGGAAGTTTCTCACATCAAAAGGAGTCTACTTGGAGTGATTTAGATAATGATGAAGATGAGGTGGATTGTACGACTGTATTGATGAATGCTCTTAAAGAACTAAATATTGATAAGAAGATAAATAAGAAGATGAAATATTAACTTAAGGACTATAAGGAGAAAGTGTTTGAGGCAAGATTGGTTGAAGACTCTAGGGAAAATGAAGGTGATGTCATGTTTCTTAATTCTAAGTTAGAATCTATGTATGAAAGTATAAGAGCCAAAGAATAAGAATGTTTAAGGTATGTTTCTAAAAATGAATCTTTGAAATCTGAGTTAGAGAAGACATGTATTAAGTTGAAGTCATTTTTGGGATTTGAAAAAATCTCATGTGATCTAAACAACATTCTGAGTTGTCAAAAGCATGCTAGTGATAGAAGTGGTCTTAGATATGAAGAAGAACAAAAGAATGTTACTCAAGATAAGATGAAGACTAGTGTGAACCAGGACAATCATAATTTGAAGACAAATCATCAGACAAGGATTAAAGGTGATGGTAGAATGAAGATAAATCATATCAAATAGCCAAATTCCATGAGGTATGCAAGATTGAATGGTTATAGTTACACATGTAATCAACTTGGTTATAGGGCTAGAGAATGCAAGAGACTTATTAGAAATGAGTTTACTCCAAACTATGATGGGGGTCATCAGTCAAAACATATGAACAAAGTTAAATTATTTAATTGTTATGAAATAGGACATATTGAAAATTTATATCCAAATAAGGTAAGGCAAGATACATTTCTTGCAAAAGGTATGGTGTGCTAAAATTGTGAACAAAGAGGTCACATTGCTAGGTTCTACAACAAAAGGTATATAAAATAGAATAGGTTTAATGAGGCTACTAGAGTAAAATAAAGAAGTCATGTTAACACATGGAATCTAAATGTGGAAAGTGTGAGTCATAATGAGATTATAGGTCCAAGTAATCTATTTTCTATGGTGGATATTACTTCAAAAGTTAAAGAGTACCAAGGGCTCTCATTGTCTGCTCATGTTGAGAATGAATAGAGCATACTCAAAGAGAAGGCCAAGGTGTTGATTCAGGCTAGTTTTAAGGTATGTATGGATCCAAGTGAGCATTTTGTTATTACTAAGCATGTATCAGGCAAAGAACATTAATTGTTTGTGCCTAATGATGAGGTTCCAAAATATAATGTTAATTCTTCAGAAGAAAAGGTGTGTCATGAATCTTGGTTGTCTCCATGTATTGTTAATCCAATCCTATAAAATAAGAATAATGATTTATTAGGTGATCGTGTTGCTTCTGTTAAGCCTAATAAGAAGGAAAACTATAAGTATCAGATGACCAAGTAGGAGAAGGAATATGAAGAGTTGTGGGCAACTCCTAGTTTCACATTGTTATAAGATAATGTGAAGTAGGGTGTCTCTACCTATCCTTCTTAGGAGACACATTTTCTTGTGGAAAAGAAATTTTGTGTGCTCAATATTATAATTTCAATAATATAATGTCTTTGGTTAAGGAGGACCAACAAGTTCATTAGTATGTTCTATAGATTTATGAAGGAGCTATTATACAAGGTTAGAATGGATATATCCATATGGCATAATGACATTCATAAAATGTCAAGAAGATTTTGATGGTTAGAAAGGTCTATATATTTATTTATTATGTGCTCAAAGTGATTTTGTGGTCTGAAGGTATGTTTGTGCCAATTGAAGATTTTTTAGTGTTCTTGATTTTCTTAGTTTTTGGCTTAAGGACAAGCAGGCCTAAAGTGGGTTATAGGAAGTCATGGATCCCAATGGTGTAGAGGATAATGTTTTGTTCCATAAGTATGAAATTGTTGTCTCTAGGTCTACAAAAAAATTTAGAGGTGGATGTTAACCAAAAGAAGGTTTGTTGACTCTGTTTGTTTTGAGATTATAGGGTTTTGGGCTTTGTTAGAAAATTGGTCTACCTTGTGATTTGAAGTCTGAGGCTTCTTAATATGTTTAATGAGAAAAATTGGCTATCAAATCAAGATTCACATAGATTTTAAGGTTTATGGTTCTCAATTTATTCATTTTTTTGTCAATATGGATGGCTAATTGGCTAGTAGGTTTGTAAAGGAAGTATGTTATAGAGGATGATCCATGTAATGAAAATTGGTATGATTTAGAGGGTATATGATATTTATATAAATATGAAGTCTTAGTTATTTAATGTGTATCTACTTAAAATTGTGGGCTCTACAAATTTTAGGTAGGGCTACAAGGAGGCTAGATAGGCCTAATATGAAGAATATTGTTTTTTTTCTCATTTTATTCAAAAGAGAAAGGCATATATGTTGCAAGATAAGTTCTTAAACTAGTCTAGTCCATGACTCATATTTTGTGAATGGGATTAAATTCTATTGGTGGTCCTTGAGGTTACTTGAGAGAAGAGGCTAGGCAGCATATGTGGTGGTTCTTTATAGTGTGTGGAGATTTGAAGATGCCGAGAAGGTGAAATGGATTATAAATATTAGGGGGAGTCTCTCTTAGATGATTCTTAATGTGTTTCATCAGATTTATATTTTTTATGTGTTATTTATTCATTGGTTGCAGTGCTTGGTTGAAGAGAGTGTTGGCATGGAACAAGAGGAAGTTGTCAAGGAAAGAAGAGGTAGACTCAAGGTAATGGGGAATTTGTATCATATATCTAAGGTGTTCCTATCATGTTTGTAGTATTTTCATGTCCTTAAGATTATTTAGTGCCCACTTTGTCATTGTGTCAATGGGGGAGAAAGTTCCTATTGTGAGAGTGCTTGAAGAGAGAGAAGGAAGGTAAGATGTATATTGATATATATGATGGTTATTAACATAAATAAAAAATGGGGATATTTTTGGAGAGTTTTAACTAATGTCATGATGATTTCATGAAGGTGTATAGGTGATTTGATGAAGATCCTTGATAGTCTAAGTGACAATGACAAAGTGTGCAATGTGCTTGTTCTAGTATGCTTGAAGTATGATTTGTTGATCTTATATTTTTGGCATGGTTAGAGATGTTTAGGGATGAGTATGGATTATTGATCATGTTAAAAATGTCCCTAATATTATTTTTAAACTTTGAGTTCTTATGTGCATGAGTGGATTTCATCCAGTTGATCATTGTTGTCATCTAGACACTTTGGGTCTAGTGGTAGAAAATTTGAGTAGGCAATTTGATTGCATAACCATTGCCACAAGTGGATGAGTCAAGGGGATTTAGTCATATGGTTGTGATAAAATTATTCCATAGTTTCTATGTGATAAATATTAGGTCATATTTATAAACACATTCAAATATATATGGGTACAAAGTTGGGTGCTGAGGGATTATTATAGTGTTTTCTATGTTCAAATAGAGCTGAGTAGGCATGTTTATGATGTCAATGTTTGCATGAATGGAGGTTTAAAGAAGAAATGGTCACATGGGTTAGTTCATTATTATTATGCCAAGTTATTATGTGATAAATCCTAGGTTATGCACCTAAGCACATAAATATATATGCAAGTGTAATGTTGGGCTACCAAGAATTTTGATAGTGTTTTCCCATACTTAGCCAAATTTCCAATGAGGCAAGAAGAGCTGAGTAAGCATATTGATGAAGTAATATATCACATATGTGGAAATTTCAAGAGAATATGATCATATGGGTTTGTTCACTTTTATGTGTAGTTGATTTATGCTAATTTTATGTCATGAAAAAAATCACAAAAAAAGATATGCATGTTTAAAGTTGGCGTTCCAGAAAAGATTTTGACATAGTTGGCTCTATGGCAAAACAATCTGAGTGAGAATTTTAATGCCATTATATCTCACAAGTGTGAGTGTTATAGGATTATTTTATCATATGTTTATATTATCCTATGTGCAGAGATCATATGGTCTAAATTTGTGAATATGTGAGTAAGCGAGACAAAAGCTATGACTATGCAAAGTTAGCCTTCCAAGCATATTTTAATGGTCCCCATAGTCCATTTTGCATGAAGATAAAGATTAGGACAAAATGAAGATTTAATGGTTTATGGGAAATTATATAATCAAGATCTATGGTGTGCATCAAGTTAAGGAGGTCAAAGTGATTATTGGTTAACGAAGGTAAAAATCAGTATCCTTACAAAAGGATCAATGGAGCATGTCTATTTTAAAGACTCAAGAAGGAGAGAGATGAGGACAAGTGATCAATGCTTAATAGTATAAGTTATCAGAGGACATGTGAGGGTGACAAGTTTAATGATCATGGGGGTTATGATCAAGATAAAATGGTGAGTGTTTCATGATAAGGGTGTGACTGATCTATAGCGATCGATGGTGCATGATGAGTCAACATTACAAGATTGCATGGATGAGGTCAAAGTGTTTAAGGTTTAGATTTGGAAGACTATGTATTTAAGGTTAATTTTTGTATAATAATATTTATGGTGTGTGTTTATTCTAATTAGTGAGGACTCGATATGCGAGCATAGTGTTCGACGATTAACTATGACTGTTTGCATTTAAATATTTAAATTTTCAAAGGAAAAACTAATGCTTCATATTTTGGCCATATCTTTTGATATAGATATAATTTTCTCATGGTGTAAAAATAAAAATTGTAGAGGACTCCAAGGCACATTTATAAATATATATTTTATTATTTGAAAGTGTGTATTAACATATTTATTAAGGTTCAAATTTGGCTGTGTTTGTGCATGGAATGTAAGTGATCTAAAAGGTTTATTAGAGATTATTTTGATGATATATATATATATATATATATATATATATATATATCATCAAAATATGAATTTTATATTGGGAAGTATTTTGGACTCTATGAGGATGATATGTGTGTATTATGAATATTTGAGCAATCATATGTAGTATGAACAAAGGTTTAGAAGTCTACTATGTATTCATTCATGGTGACAGTGTGTACAAATTGTTGTTGGAGCAAATTGTGCTTAATAAAAGGATAATATGTTGGTTTTTGTAACTTAATAGGGACCTATAGATCATATGGAATGGGTACATCCATTTGGAACTGGTCTTGTGTTCATCTTTTTCTTCATCTATGTTCTAAATGGGTGAATAGGTCTCCATGAGACCTATAAGAGCTACAAGGGCCTTATTAAAAGGTGTAGTTGCTTAAGGGTGACCCGTAGATTCTATAGACAACCTATGAATTTTTTTTTTGGACTATGTCTTGATGTGAGATATTATTTAAGGACTAATGCATGCCTAATTTCTGACCAAGGTGTTGATTATCAAGTATTCTCTGTAAATAGTGAAATCAAAGATGGTGATTTCTAGACTTGAGTGAGATACTTGGGAGAGATTTGAGAGAGGATTGTGTGTGTAATTTATGAAGTGAATGATGGGTAAAGTGACCTATGGATGAATTTAAGGGCATAATTGATTGAGGACTATTTATATGACCTATAGGTATAAATTCTTTTGGTATAATAGTGTTCCTATAGATTGAGTATGAGTGAAGGTGAAGAGTGATAATCAAAGGTCCATCTTTAGGTGTTGAATACATAATTTCAAAGGTGGATTTGTTCATAGGTGTTATTTTGGAATTTAAACATCTAAGGTGGTTTCATCTTCCTTACAAGTTAAAATTTTCTAAATTTTGGTTGTTGTTGCATCTCAGCTAGACAAGTGTTATATCACCTTGTGTGATTATAGGCTAACTAAATAAGGATTGTAGTTCCTTGATCAGTTACAACTGGTTTAAATTGGTTATTTCTATTATAGGATAGTAGTCTAATTATAGGATCTAGTGGGTTTTCTCCCCACAAGGGTTTCCCACATATGTCATGTGTTATGTGATTAATCTTGCATTGTCTCTCTTACTCTTTATTATGAATGATATGTATGGTTCATGAATGCTTGTGGTAACTGGTTAAGTGTTTGTAAATATTAAAATTGAAGTGGGATTAATTGGGCTCATTGATTCACCCCATCTCAATGATTGTACCTATAACACTACCTACCCCTTTTGACTAAGCCATTAGTTATTTGGACACATTCTATAAGGGGATTTTGATTTACTTTCAATAGTTTCAAAATTATGTGTTCAAATGATAGTATATAAATGTTGTATGATATTGGATCATGAAATTTCATATTTCATTTACACTTGATTGGTGCCACTTATTATAACCCCATTTGCGAAAATAATGTTTCACCTTATGTTACTAATTATAACTACCTGTGGGCAAATTAGTATCACTAACTTATGTCATTGTTTCCTAATTATATCTTCCTATGGGAAAATTATGAACAACATATTTATGATGTATTGTTGTATCGCCTTGACATTATAGTTATCATTTACCTTGTTATTTGCCTAATTCATGAACTTGATTCTAATGTGTCAAATCCCACCACCTTTTGAGTAGGTAAAACTACCATAACTTGAGGTCCTTCTAGGACTATGTAGGTAGTACTTGATTCACATTGAGGTCATCCTAGTTAGTTCTTTTCTAACTCTCTCTTTATTTTGCATGTAACCTAAACCTTGTTCTCATAATTTTTTGAGTTGGACCATTCTATATCTCATCATTCTTCATCGATTTGAGATGCTTAAAAAAATAGAAAAACATTCTAAAACATTTCAAAACCCTAATAATTAGAAAACTAGATTACAATCTCTTAAAGAGATATAAAGCCCCAAAATCCAAAAATATTTGTCCTATTTAAACCTATTCAACCATCCTAGATCTGTCCTACTGGGGAAAAAGCCTTTATTGGTTCCAATACATTCCATTATCATTGGGGGTGTGACCTTCCCTTTGCATATATCCTTGATTATGGGTAATGCCTATTTGTCATTTCATTAAGCCTTCACGCATAGATTTTAACTTGGTTAAATGACATGATGTTTTCCATTGCCTTGAATTTTAATTTTTTTATGTGTGTTTGCTTAGTTGTTTGTTTTTTTGTTTATTTTCTTTCATTTTTATGCCTTGACTTAGTCTATATGTGTTTATTGGGTGATTATTTATGCATTATTCTTGAGTCCATCCATATTCATATGTCAACATTATCATGATGGTTTTTATAATTAGTTCATTATTTTCAATTATCTATTAGATTGGGATTCAGTCCTTATGCCATAAACTTATCATGGTTTTTTATATCATGGTTCATACTATCATGTGCTACAACAAAAATTAGTTCAGGAAGTATTTCAAGTAATTGTGCCATATACACTTCTCCTAGTTCACCTTGACAAATCCTCCCACCCTACTTGATCAAATCACCTCACTGACCATTCTTGTTTTATCAATTCTAATGAGGATGAGCATCTCTACATTGTAAAGTATAATTGAATCATTCACATTGATCAGTCATTATATTCCTTATTTTATTCTCTCCTATTTTTGGGTAAATGGCATTCTCATGAGGTCTATTTAGACTACATAATCAGTGCCTAGATACATGATGTATCTCGAGTAAGCTCAAACACAATTATTATTCCAATCTTCTCTTCCATCATGTTGAAAATCCTCATGTGCCTTGTTATTTTTGGCTTCTTCAGTCATTAGACCATTACATCTATGCTTACACCTACTCATATTTAATCTATGTAACAAGTTATATCCTTGATTTATTATTTCCAATCTTCCATACTAGGGAAAAGTCATTATTCAATCATGATCATCAAAATGATTGTAACCACCTTTGGGTAAATCATTATTTTGACCTATTTGTCCTATTGGAGCACATGCATGTTCCATTGATTATAACCACCTTTGGAAAAATCAATGTATCAACCTCCATTACTGATTATAACTACCTTTGGGAAAATTAATCATTTTATGTCAATGCATGAAAGTATTATCTCAATTAGATTAATATCACCCATGGGTTAATTTCATTCTTATTCTTGTTTCTTTTTAAGGGACCATCCATCAATCATATGTGTCAGCCACTCCTTGAGGGGGAAGCATTATAGGATTCCCAAATGTTGTTTAGAAAATCTTCTTCAATAATTATCTTATTTCATTCTTATTGGCCTTTTTATTCTTTAAAAATATGCTACTATGCCTATAGCTTACAATACCTTACCAAACAGGGGGAAACTATAGACACCTAATTCTATCCGCAACTGGATTTCAACTAGACTTCATATAGATGACTACCAAACATTGTGAATTAAGTCTAGGAATAATTAAACACACAAATTTAATTTGTACATCCTTAATAAATGCTTGGATTCATGTTGAGGCATCCCTATTTAGGGTACTAGCCCATATGTAATAATAACCTCTCAGATTCATTCTTAGTCACCTTATGACCTAACAACTGACAGTTTGGCTTATGGACCCATTAAGTGGGGCACTTGAAAAACTATAAAAAGTGATAAAATACTAATAAAAATGAAGCAAATAATTAAACTAGATTAAATGCTTATCTAATTAATACATTTATAATTAATGAATATTTAAAAATGGAAATTTCAAAAATGGAAAATATCAATCTTATTCATCATTACTTTTATGAGTCACCATTCAACTTAAAAAATATATGGATTTAAGTGGAGTACATAATCATTTTGACCTATGTCTCCCCACATGGTCCTAACTCAACCAGGGTTAAACCTAAACTTAATTGTAGTTATCTCTAACCTAGATATACTTGGGTTAGAGTTATTTCTCTAGGCTATAAATATAATGCCATACCTATTGATATCAAATCTCTCATAAACCTAATCTATAATTATAATTTATAGAGAGACCAACATTTAAAACAATGTTACCATACCAAATTCATAAGTCAAGAAAAGTCAATTATCCAAACCAAGGTGTCAAAGAGAAAAGGAGTAAAGAAAGCTTCATTGTCAAAGACTTCTTGATGCACAATCTAAGCAAGCCACTTCAAGAAGCCATCTTGGAGCTACAAGGAATGATTTCATTTGTATTTTATTTGTATTTCCATTATAGTTTTATAACCTATGTTCTCCCTAATTTCTAGGCTAGAGGTGTTAGGATTTTAGTGTGTTATTTTCATTTGTCTTATTGGACTAACACCATACTAACCTCTCTTCTATGCATTCCTTCTTCACACAAGTTAAACACCAATTTGAATAAACAAGACCTAAATATTTGATATCTAAGGGACCTAAGGATGGAATATAGTCTAGGATAGACTATTGGGTTAGTGTGGGGTGATGATGGATCCTAAATTTTGTATCACTTTAATCTATGTAATTTTTAGTGAGATGGGCGTGAAAGTAAACATGGGCATAGATTCGAGACTTGGTGTAGAAGAAGCATGACATGAAGAAAAAGGATGAATGAAACATAGAAGAACCAAGGGTGAAAGACTCTATAAGTTTTATTATGACTTGGAGAAGGTAATTAAAGGTAGAGGTAGTTAAGGAAATAATTCACATGAACATCAGAAGAGAATAAGTCAAGCATGGATCTAACATTAACCTGTGAGAAGATAGGTACATAGCATCATATATCTAGAACATAATGGGTATACAAAAGTGGTTAGGCCCATATCTAAAATAATTAAATGTTACAAAATTTCATCAGTCATTTTTTATTAATGGTTATTGGTAAGTCATCAGTTTTATGTTAATTTTATAACTAGATGATCATGATAGAATCATGTATAAATACCCCTAGTTTTACTTTAGAATGCTTTTTTTGATGTTGTTAGCTATTATTGTGTAATGGTAATTATAATCATCATCTTATTTACATGATTCGCATCAAGACCAATGTCTGGAGACCATTGACATGAATAAATGGAATACTTGTGCTGATTGAAATACATTTAAACTTGATATGGAACTAATAACACTAATATATTTTTTCTTGATTTATGCCCTTATTACATGTTATAAATAGTTTATGAAATTATTACATGGTATAATTTATCTCAAAAATAACAATTTTAATTATAACTATGTTCCTATTTGATCATCTTAGTATAGAAATACCAATGTGTATACTATCACCTAGTAGAGTCAATGAGAACTAGTCTTAAACCACACACTTCCAGTGAGTATGTGACACTAATTCTCATGTTATAAGCTAATTATCTAGATAGTTTCATCTCTTCTATTTCTTCTATATGAGACTAAGGAAAGTAATGTTAGGCTAAAGGAAAAGAGCCCAACACCTCCCAAACATTAATCATCAAAAAGGGTTAAACATAAACATGTAAATGCTAAGTATTTTGGTATTTTTTAATTTATTTAAATTATTTTGTATCTACTTGATACTTTGATTTTGATTTGTTTGAATTTTTTAATGAGAAGGTTAGATGATAATCCCTTATAAGAGATGTTTCTTGAATTTTATAGGATTGGGACAAGATAAGAAAAAAATTAGTCATGCTATGAAGGATCATGCATATGTGTTAAGTTATAATTTGAATAATCTTAAATATTCTGCCTATGCCTCATAAGACTATGTGGTTGTGAAGCAATAATATAATTTGTATTAGTTCATGGAAACTAATGTTTAGTGTTATGTGTCTTATTCATTGTAACTATAAGATTGGGTATTTCTACCTTCTTTAAAACATGTTGACATGATCTCAATAATTTGTTGGTTCATGAGGAGTATAGATGATAGCTCCATAAATTACACTATATTTATCAAATGTAAAAATATTTCTAATATCAGTTACCTAGGAAAATTAGATTCATTTTGATTACCCTTTCACTCATGATTAACATTAATTGGTTATATAACTATATGTCTTGTAAAAAACTTCTTTGGTTACAGTGGATGTTTATATTGAACACTTGAAATTGTGATTACCCTATTTTCATGAATATAGTTTAGACATATATGCACCATGGAGGTTACTTCTTTGATATTATGAATATAAGGTCATCTTAGAAATATATCAATGTCTCTCATATCTAGTATAACTAAAAATGTGGTGGTGACATGTGCTAAAACAAACTTTGAAGGCAAATGAATCTCACCAAAAACATCTTATGCTTTCCCATCTAATGTTTTGACCATCTTAGTCAAAGGGTATAAATCATCATGTGTGTGTCCCAAGCATTTAAATAATGTAATGAAACATAAATTATCACTAGAACCATTATCAACCATAACACTACATATAGGATGATGAGTAATATTTTCTCTAATAAATAATGAGTGAAGATTTATGTCGTCATCCACAATTTTACTGTCATAAAATATAATAAAAGGCCTCTAAACCATAGTAGGTATATGGTGTGTAAGTATTCCAATAATCCCATCTAATGGGGTCCCATAATGTGGTGAATAAGGATGTGCATTATATTACATTTTCACTTTTGATGCTTCTTTAGAATGAAAGAATAATGAATTGTTGAATAGATTTTGGTTTTGGTGGTCACCATGTAATGATGTTGAATCCTTTTGAAAATTATCAAATGTTATCTTTTCACTATCAATGAGATCTTGTATCTTGTGATTCAAACTGTAAAATATATTTATTTAATGTCAAACACATTAGTGATTGTCATAATAATCATTTTCATCATGTCTTTTTGGTAGAGTTTGATTCGTATCAACATATAAGGGAGGAGGGAGAGATATGAGGTGACACTCCACTAGATTCTTAAGGAGTGAATATGGAGACTCAAGTAATCATGTAAATTGTATCTTAGTTTCATTGGATAAGATGAGTTGTTTAGGTTTTTGTGATACCCATATTCACTCTTGTTGTTGCTTTATTTTTATTCTTTGTAGGTTTTACCTTAGTACTTGGTTTGATATGAAACTTTGTATTTGATGTCTTTGATACATATATAAGATTTATTAATGCAATGAATTTCATTTATCGATCTTGAAAAATATGGCATAAGTCATCAAAAAGATTAAAATTATGAAATTCAATAGACTCATATAGTGGGGAAAGATAAATTTGTTAAAGATAGATCTTTAAACTCTTTATCTACCATTAGATTTGTCATTTTGGCCAACATTATCTTGTACCTCAAAACATATTCATTGATAGGCTCATTGGTTCTTTGTTTGATCTTTAAAATTTATGTATATGACATCCTTTCAATAATATTGATAGAGAAATGTGTTAATAATATATATTCTAGAGGTTTTAACTCTTGTATTGATTTTACTAATAGATTATTGAACCATCATAAAGCATAGTCCTTATGCTTATTTGAAATAATTTGGTGAAAAAATTATCATTGAAAGTATAATAATATGTGGCATGGAAGGATCAGAGATGTTTTTCAATATCACTCTTGCAATTATGAAGTGTGACCTTGGGTGCTAAACAATTATTTAGAATAGGGTTCAAATATATCTAAGGTTCAAGAGGATTAGGCAATACATCTTGTGAATCAATAACATGAGTTGATTTTGAAGTTTCTTTCTCAATATTTGTAACCTTAGCTTCCCAATGTTGAATAAATTGGAGAATATTTTTTAAAATAGACCCATTAAGATTAATATTTGATATTTGGAAAGTCATAAAATGGGATGCAAACCTAGGTTGTGTTGATATAGGCATTGAAACCAGTATAAAATTTGAAGTATTGATTGTTCCCATGTAGGATGTAGTAATATTTTTTTGATCTTTGAAAAATGGATTGAATACATATCTTGTTCCCCAAATATATGTAGGAATAAATGGTGTGATCAAGGGGAGGGATAATGGATTAAATACCAATGGCTTTTCACTAATGCTTTTGGAATTTTTAGTTTCCAATATAGTATTATGAATCTACTGGAGATATTTAGGATTTTCAAGAATACACTCTCAAAATATTGAAATAACATTAAATTTATCTTAATCTAATTTCCAATGTTTATTAATCTCATGTGATTCATTGTATTCATGATTAGATTCATCCTCTACAATATTTTTTTCAGTATTTTACTCATTGGCAATATTGACAATCTCATTATTGATAGAATTTGACAAGGTATTAGCTTGAGACATTTTAGAGGGTAGAAGAGGAATATAAATATGTTTAATAGGTACATCACAATTATATCACTATGATTAGGTTACATATAGATTAATAAAATCAAAATATGAATAAGTAGTACAAAATGAAACTCTAGGAGGCTAAAAACCTAGGGCAAGCTAAGATTGGCATAATAAGAATAAGAGGTTGGGTTAGACAAAATTTTAACCCTTTTAGAAATAATGGTGAATAAAATAGCCTAATAAATTAAGTAATAAACTCTTCTAAAAATTATGCCAGTTAAATAATTTTGATTCACAATATGTTATGATATAGTGCTAAATTATAAAAATATACTAAATATATAAAGTGCAATTCCAAACCATAATGTTATTGCTTAAACATGAGGAAGGGATAATGCTTACCTTATTTAATTATGGAAAAATATATCTAAAAAATTAAAGTTCAAAAAATAAAGGATGATGCTCAGTTGTGATTTATCATATTATGTAAATCATCTACTTGTTAGTGAGGACACTATCATCAAAATAGGAACACTAGTGGCAATGCTTCTATTAAAAAACTAAATTTTTTTTTGTATATGTAATATAAGTAATTTTATATAACTTCCACCTATGCCTATTATGTTTCAATATCATCTTACATATTGTATGTTTGGATCATGTGCAGACTCTAAATATCGTTATATAGCTCAAAACCTTATGTCCTCCAATTAGGTCATGGCACCTTGAAAAATAGGCATTAGTGGGATCAGATAAAGTCAAGTTAACCTAAAATTTATCTCTATCAATGAGTGTTTCCTACATATCTAATACTTTTAAGAGGGCCTCAGACTGATGTAGTGATCCCCCATATGTGGGCTTGTGTGGGAATAATTTATAATATGTTATATACAAGTTCTTATAGTGATCTAGCTTGTAAATTTACAAATACTTCTCATGGGTTGTTCTTTGTATACCTAAGACTTATAATAATGATGCTTTGGAAATAAGGAAGAATATGGCATCTTTGAAATATTGAGAGGTGTTTTTACTTGGTTTAGAACATATGTGTGCTTGATGTGTACTTGATGATAATGAATGGTATCTGACTTGTATTTATACCACGCCTTTTAGAATTATCTCATGTGAGGGTTAATTAAGATAAATAGGCTAACCTACATGTCAAAATATTTACAAATTTAAGGGTTTGTGAGGTATAGACACTAGGATCAAACCTGTGACACTAGCATTGATGATAATGTCCTAGTCTATATGAGAGTATCCTAGTAGATAGATAATTATTGAATATATATGACCAATAGTGTGAGATATATATCATGTTTCAATCATTTTATGGGCTACATATGATCTGGGTAATCAAAATATTAGGGTTAAACTATAGGATAAGCATTTAGTCACAGTGAGATGGTGAGCGTGAGCCTTGTAATGGTAGGAAAGGTCTTAAACTAAAGGGTTGAGCCATGAGTAATATTTATGTATGTATATATTATAAAAACTTTCTAAAACTCTATAATTTATTTAACTTTGATACCTATCATTACCCTTATGATCTCCAATTTTTATCAAACTAATTCAACTCTTTACCTAGATCTTATGCTTGTTTACTAGATTTTTGATGAGGTTCTAAGACTTTATCAGAAGTTGTCTACTTACAAAAATACTCTACCTTATTATTTTTATGATCCTTATTCCTTCCTAATCAACCAAAAACATTTTATTTTTACTCCAAATTTTTTCTTGACACTCCACTTGCCTTACTCTTTTAATGTCTCCTCTAGGTTTATCTAGGCCTAGATGCCTTCCACCTCCCTAATGCACCCAAAAAGTCTTACTCACCCTTAAAACATCCTATCCTTTATTTTATTATGCCAGTAAACTCCCATTAGTTATCTCAACAATTGACTTTCCTTCATTTCTCACTTCTATCCTTAAAGGATTATAAAGCCTACTAGGCCTAGTTCATGTTCTCTAAGATACAACTTGAGCCTTAGGCCTCCTTCATTACTCCTACCCTCATTTTATTCCTTATAATGATTAACTAAACATATAAATCAATTGATATTATATTTTTCACATACATTTCCTTTCATTTCTCTATTTCACTCTCCTTGGTTTCTTGGCCTAATCTCTTTTAGCCTTGTCCAGGCATAAATCTCCTTTGTTTGAACAATATATTAGGTTTATAAAAAAGTGGAGAAAATTTATGATTAAAATTTAATATCTTACAACTCTACATAGTCTTTCAAGGTAAAAATCTCAAGGGATTTCTACTTTCTAATCACTCTTTATATCTTCTTTGGTTTCTTTGGGCCTAGTAGGCAAGCCTATATCTTGAGTTTATTTTGTAAATCATACTAAAAACACCCCCAAAATTTGATATAGTGTTAATAGTCATGTATACACCCTTATGCACCTATGATATACCTTCATACACCTTCCCAACTTGTTTCCAACACTCAAAAGACTCAAATAGAGTTTTATTAGGGTTTTAGCAGGGTAAGCAGACCTACAATTCACATTTATCTCACACACCTCCTATCAAACTCAAAATGTTTACAAAAATTCATATGTACTCTCTCTATCTCTCTTATGAATTTTATGCATAACTATTGTATAAAATTTAAGATAAATGGATTCTTGGGATATCTAGGGTTTTCAAATAGAGTAAAGGCTAAGAACTATTAAAAGGGTCTCATTTTATTTATAAAACCTTTTAACACTTCTTTCCACCTTCATAGGGCTTCTTTAGTCCTTTTTTAACTTCAAAACTAAGATTAAACATTCAATGGCCTCTAAGCTACTTAAACACCTACTATTGCCTAGACTATTACAATATGTATTAAAGTTCTCAAACCTGAAAGATCTTATATTTGGCTATTATCACTATTGAACATAGAAAATAACCCATTAGTGATTGCATGAGATTAACTACTCTCCTATGCCACTATTTTAATGACTATAAGTACATAAATAATCTCCAAAGATACTAGATATGTTACTTTGTCTGCATATAGTAACACAACATTCAAGAAATTGGCCTAGCAAATAAGTATTTCACCACTCTAAATGAAGCTCTAAAATCATCACCACATTAAATTTTCTTGTAATAACATTCAAGACAAATAAAATATACACAAAACTAGCCTTTTTATTCTTTATTCCTTGCCAAATACATATATAGTCTACTGTTACCATTGTCCCCTCATGGACTACACAAATTTTCTTCAGTTTTTTTTAATTTTTCTCCACTTTCCTTTGAAACTCTCTTTCTCTACTCCATCCTAACACTCTTCTCACACCTTTTTCTACATTAATCTACATGCATCCACATCTTGATTTCTTGTTACAATCTTGTTAACTTCTTACTAAAAGGCTAGCTCTACATAAACAAAAAAGTTAACACTTCTTTTTCTATGATTTTTAGGCTCTTCATACACAATGTGACTCATGCCCACCTAGACTCACATGGGAATATATTTTTAAGACCTTAATAAAGCTTTACAAACACTTTAAAACATTTACAATTCATGAAACTCTCTCTCTCTCTCTCTCTCTCTCTCTCTCTCTCTCTCTCTCTCTCTCTCTCTCTCTCTCTCTCTCTCTCTCTCTCTCTCTCTCTCTCTCTCTCTCTCTCTCTCTCTCTCTCTCTCTCTCTCTCTCTCTCTCTCTGTGTGTGTGTGTGTGTGTGTGTGTGTGTGTGTGTGTGTGTGTGTGTGTGTGTGTGTGTGTGTGTGTGTGTGTGTGTGTGACTCATGACCCAAACACATCATGGGATCATATAGGACCCCTTAAGCTGATGTAAGACCATACATTTACAATTGACCAACTTTGACCAACTTATTAACATTTACTACTAATTCTCCTACATCATTTATCAAGTATACAAGATTATTTTATGATATAAAATCTAGATTTAGCATCTACACAAATGTAAAGGGACCTAATATTAACTATGGGATAACATAGGACCCCATTAATATCTTTAGTTTTATGGATGTGCATGGTCTTGTGAGTTAAATAGGGTAAAAATAAATGAGATGTGCTTCATTGAAATCTATAAAGAAATATGAAAAATTAAGAAGGGTGTTTGAACACAAAGAGTATAGAAAAATTATTGTCAAATAAATTTTGTAGAATCTCATAGTTTATAGAAACATAGTAGAATGGTTCAAGTAATTTCAATAAAAGGTTTATACACTTTTTCCATATGAATACTTTTCTCTACTTTCTTTGAGTTTTTTGGGTTTTCCCACTTTTATTTTTGAACATTTTCTTATTTTAAATGTGTCTATATTTGTAACTATTTTATATTTTTCCAAAAGTCTTATATTTATACATTTAATTTATTTTAAAAAAATAATATATATATATATATATATATATATATATATATATATATTAATAAAAAGGGGTAAAAACATTATTAATTTCTAAAAATATTACAATTCAGCAAAGGGCCAAAGCCCCAAAAGCCCAAGAAAACCACGTAAACCAAACACCGAAAACCATCACATCCCAACACCATTTCCATCCTCTCTAAGAATCCTATCTAGGTTCCGACACACCTCCTCTGAAAACAACGCCCATTCATCCACCCTGCAGCCACCAATATCTTGAAAAGCCCACTTCGCTAGGCAATATACCGCCCCGTTGCATTCCCTCAAAATGTGAGCAAAGGACACAAAATCCATAAGCGAACTAATCTAAAATATTTGCTACACTATTAAAGATAGTTGCCAGCTCATATCATTAAATTTTCTCTCTCGAATCATATTAATCAAAATTTGCAATTCAGCTTCACACTCCAGCCTTTGCCAGCCCAACTCATAAGCTCTCTTCAAAGCATACAGAACAACTAATCCTTCCATCTTGTTCACCGTTTGCTCTCCCATGAGGGTTGAAAAAATAAAAACAACAGCTCTAGAGGAGTCCCTACCAATCCCACCTATCCCAGCTGGGCCAGGATTACCTCTGGAAGAATCATCCATTTTAATTTTCAAAAAACCTTCAGGAGGGGGTGTCCATTTCCCACTCCTCTAAATTTTCTGCTTCCCACATCGGCCATGCTTGATGCAAGCAGAGGCTAGAGAGATACTCTAAGCCTAACCTTTTAACCAATTATCTGTCTCCCTACTCAAGAGGCAAAATGATTTCACTCTTTGCTTCAACAGTCTCCTATATCATTCCAATAATTCTACTCCAAACCTCTTGAATCACCAACTTTTCCTCTTTAAAAATTCAGTGATTTTGCTCAAGCCAAACATGCCATAGTAGAAAAATGGGTCTAGCATACCACGCCTCCTATAGGAAGTGAGCAGCAGAAGGTGGCCTACCTAATCTAGACCAAAACTCCACCAGGGAAGAGGCATGCAAGAATTGACACCTCCACACATCCCACCAAGCATGCCACAAATGTAGAGTGAAAGGGCAACTAAGAAATAAATGAGACGATTCCTCCTCTGCTCCATTACACATGACGCAATGTGAAGGACCAACAAAGCCTCTCCGTCTAATATTCTCCCAGGTCAAATAGCGATTCTAGGTCAGTGTCTAGATGAAGCAATTGCACTTCAGCCAAGATAAGTTAAAAAAATTATTTAATTAAATATAATTTTTCTATTTTATTATGAAAATTATAAAGAAATATAATTTTCAAAGTTATAAGATAATTATATTCCATTTTGATGTAAGACCACTTTCCCATAAAATAAAAAATACATATTCATCCAACCTCATCATGATAAAAATATGTATAAATATATACAAGAATAAACTAAAGAGATACTTTATTAAAAGAAAATCAAATGAAATAATGTCCTTATAATTTTTAATAAATTTACAGCTTAAGTGGCACATGTACTTTATGTAAAGTATACTAAAAATTTATATCTAAAATAACAATTTAAAATTTTAGTAAATATAAATGTCTCATCACAACAATCATATAAAATTTAAAAAATAAATAAAATATTATATTTAAATTCATTTTATGTTTTTAAAAATATAGATCATTGTAAGGACAAATCTATTTTCCCGATGAAAAAAGATTTCAGGATCTCATATTTTCTTACATCTAATTAAGAATGACATGACACTTAAAAAGATAAAAACATTAATATATTGAATTGTCTAAAGAAAGTGTAGATATATTCATTCTTATCATTTATAATGTTATAAATATTTTTCTACATTTCATTGTGCTTAGCAAATTATCAATACTATTTAAAATCTTCAATTGCTTTTACGTTCAAGTCCACATAAATCCCACACTCTAAACAATTATTTTTTTATATATAATTTTAAAATTATACCAAAAAAATTGTATATCACTTAAATTAAGTGGATTCTCAACATGAAACATTTTTCATAAACATGTTAATAATTTTTTTTTAATTTTATGATCTCTATCAACCATCTTATTTTAACAATTAAAAAAAATGTCACATTAAATATAGTTAAATAATAGAACCTATTAAACCAAAGGCTTGTATGATGGGGTGAAGCCCCGAGATTTGTCTCACATTAGAAAAAATAAAGAAAGATATTGTTTGCCTCCATTCAAATGCTAATACAATGAACTAAGATTGTTGGTTTGGGCGTGAAGTGATCTGTTGTGGTTTTAGGTTTGGGCACTAGCCTACTAGTAGCCTAAAGATAATCATAAGCATCCTATTCCTCCTACTAATATTGTGACTCAACAAGTGATTGTTTATTAATATCACTTTCCTCAATAGAAACCTCACTTTCCTCAACAACAACCTCACCTCTCTCAACAGTAGTAATAAAGCTGTTAAAATATTATTTTATTTCTTCCTACATAACCCAACTAGCTCCAAAACATGACATATGCTGCCACCAACAAAATTAAATGCAATTTTATCAAATTTCAATTTTGGAACCCATTTTGTTCTTTTTGGGAGAAGAAAAGCTACAAAGTAGGTAAGAAAGTTATTAAAAGACAAAGAAGGAAAATGCATGTAGTAGTAGTGGGCAAAAGGAGAATGTGTAGTAGTTTGCAAAAAGAGAGAGAAGATTCAGGGGTGTATTCAACACAACAATAGTCTATAGAAAGAACAACACAATAGATGAGCATAAAACATAGCAACAACAATAGTCCATAGAAAGGAATGAAACATATCATCACTTTATTAGGATAAAGTAGGAGGCCAACGGAAATAGAGCAATATTATATTAAGAGGTGCAAAAGACAATAACAGTCTATGAGAAAAGAGAGTTATCAACAATAGTTAAGGAAAGTCCTTTTTAAGAGTATTTTGTGGGTTAACTTCAAATAGCAGTAGCTGTATTTGTACAAGGAGATATTTAGAGTTAATAGATATATATTTGTGTTTACTTCTAAACACTCATTCTCCCCTGTTTCAGTCTTCTATTTCAATGTTATGTTGTTTACTAGCTGCCCATCTGGGCCTGCATATATATATATATATATGTATATATATATATATATGTATATATATATGTATGTATATATATGTATATATATATGTATGTATATATACATATATATATGTATGTATATATATATATATATATGTATATATATATATGTATGTATATATATATGTATATATATATATATATATATATATATATGTATATATATATATATATATATATATATGTATATATATATATATATATATATGTATATATATATATATATATATATATTTGTGTGTGTGTGTTTATGTGTGTGTGTGTGTGTATATACACACACACACATAAACACACACACACAAATATATATATATATATATGAAATGATAAAGGAGAATATGTATATGTATGATAAAGGAGAATAAGAAGAAAGATGTGAAATATCTTAGCTACATACAAATGGTTTTGGTTGATTCAATATTTCCTAGGATATCAACATCTATCCACTCCAAGAAAGTATGGGATATCTTGAAAATGCATATCAAAGGAGTGACAAGGTAAAACTTTTCAAGTTGCATCTCTTAAGAAGAGACGTTGAGACCCTACAAATGAAGGAAAATGATTCAATAAATGACTTCTTCAGAAGAATGATGAACATAGTAAATCAAATGAAGACATGTGGTGATACCCTTGAAGACCATAAGATCATTAAGAAGGTGTTGAGAAGCCTTTCAATTAGATTTGACCCTATAGTGGTTACTATAGAAGATTCAAAGGATTTGAGGCAGATTATGGTTGATGAGCTAATGAATTCTTTGCAAACCCATGAACAAACACTGAATAGGTCAGCCACCTCCTCCCATGAGCAAGCATTCAAGACCAATGTTAATGTGAAAGGAAGGAGGAGAGGATCAAAAAGTAGAGGAGGAGGAAGAACTTGAAGTAGTCAAGAAGGTGGAAGGCATAGCCATCAAGAGTCACATGGAAGAGGAAGAGGAAGGAGTAACAACACTTCTAGAAGTGGATCTACACAAAGGTATGATAAGTCGAGTATCCAATGCTATTATTGCAAGAGGTATGGACATTATGCTTGTGAGTGTAGAAAGAAGGAGTATGACATGAATAGGCAAAATTCTAATTTCACTCATACGTAAGAGACTTAACCAAATAGGAATGAGAAAGGAGGAAGCTTGTTTATAACATGCAATATTTATGGACAAAGTGGCAAGGAGACATGGTATTTATATATTGGTTTTACTAACCACATGAGTGGGAATAAAAAGATGTTTAGCCACATAGATGAGACAATAAAATAATACGTGAAGATGGGAAACAATGATAAGGTCCCTATCATGGGTAAGGGTAGCATTTAAATCCACACCAAACAAGGTGACAAAAGGCAAATTAATGAAGTTTACTATGTACCTAGGTTAAGACAAAACATTATTAGCATAAGTTAGCTTGTGCAAAAGGGGAACAAGGTTAGATTTGAGAATGGTGAATGCATAATCTTTTATAGGAGTGGCTATAATAGGAAGATAACAGTAGTCAATATGACAAGCAATCAGATGTTTCCATTGAGAATGCAAAGTGAGCTCACAACAACATTCAAAATAATGATGGTAGATGAACCTACTCTTTGAAATCTTAGGTATGGCATTTGACCTTTAGAGATTTGAACCTTATTCATAATAATCACATGGTGAAGGGGCTACCCCTTATAGAAAAACCAAACAAGGTGTGTGAAAGATGCATATTGGGGAAACAACATAGGAGTGTATTTCCCATGGGTAAGGCATGGAGAGCTAGAGCTCCATTAGAGCTGACCCATTTAGATTTGTGTATTCCAATGACGAACCCCTCCCTATCCAATAATGTCTATTTCATGACATTCATAGATGATTGCACCTAGAAGATATGGGTGTTTTTTTTTGAAGAACAAATCGGAAGCATTTGAGACCTTAAAGCATTTTGAGGCCATGGTGGAGAAGCAAAGTGGCCATTACATCAAGATTTTGAGGATGGATAGATGGGGAGAGTATATCTCCAATGAGTTCATGAATTTTTGCAAGGATCATGGCATAAAGAAATGATTAACATCCAGTTATA